>RJWM01010095.1:0-65156 GCA_004363535.1 Dasyprocta punctata | reverse complement strand
CTTCCTTCCTTCCTTCCTTCCTTCCTTCCGGTAACATTTAACATTTAATAATAACTTTTTTCCCTATAGAAATGCATATGTTAACTGATTGAACAGTACCGAAGGTTTTATATGAACTAGGAAAAGTCTCCTTCACTGCTTTGACACTAGTTATCCTCCCCAGGTTAGTGTTAATCTTCCGTGAATCATAGTGCTTAGCTAGTACACATATCTGATGAAACCACACACACACACAGAGAGAGAGAGAGAGAGAGAGAGAGAGAGAGAGAGAGAGAGAGAGAGATGGGGAGGAAGGGAAGGGGAGAGAGAGAGAGAAAGCGAGAGAGCGAGAGAGCACGAGAGAAAGCGAGAGCGAGAGCGAGAGCGAGAGCGAGAGCGAGAGAGAGAGAGAGAGAGAGAGAGAGAGAGAGAGGGAGGGAGGTGCAATCTGAAGTTAACTCAATTCATTTTACATCTTCTTACTCATATTTACTCATTCCAGCTAGTATGTTGGGTCCTCTGGGCCTGATGCCTGGTAGGCTTGCAAGGGAAAGGGTCTGCCCTGTGGGTTGCCTTCTTGAGGGGCTGACTCAGACTCATCCTCACCACCGCCAGACTGAACTACTCTTACTTCCTATTCAGGAGGACATGACTTTGGAGTGTTTCTTTCAGCAAAGAAAGTCCATGATTCTAGACAAGTTTTGAAGGTACTTTATTCCCTAGTTGTAGGCAGTCCTTTCAATCTACGGCAATCAAGTCATTTACCCTGATTCGCTATCTCACATTTTAAATCACAGACTCTTGCAGTGAAAGTCAGGGTGGCCCTCTGCAGAGGAGGAAAATTGTGTTTCCTAAAAGTCTGATAATGAGCTGGGGAGTAAGAAGGAGCAACAGGCTGAGGTCTTTGAAGAGCTATGTCATCAAAATACAATCAAACACCATGAGCAGCACTCCGGATACATGAAGGGGATCCAGACCTAAGTCAGATTTTCTCTGTTAAACTCCCATTTGTTTAGGGTGCATTAAACTCCCATTTGTTAAGGGTGAATCCCGAGTCCTGCTTTGTCCCCTTGCGTTCTGGAACATGCTTGCTATTTGGGGAGAGCTGTCCTCCTTCCTTTCACTTCCTATTTAACATGCACTGGACACTTGAAAAGGTTTAAATGGAGCTCTGCATGTATAAATATCTGGTTGTCGGGGCTAAGATTCCTTGGTTTCTAGTAGAATGAATGCTTTGTACACAGCAAGACCAGAGCAAAAATAATCAGTAATAATCAATTGATTTATTACAACAAAGGGAAAATCATAATTCCTATAAAAATTTCTCAGCTACTGAAAGATTATGATTACTCTCTCCTTCCTTCAATCTGAACTGTATTGGATCAGTTCATATTTTTCTGTATCCTTAGAATAATTTTCGTACACCCTCCTAATACAGAAAACTCTGCCCTTTCAGTACCCCTCTCCTCTCTCACCTCATCATTCTTTATATAGGTTCACGGGAAGGGCCCTGATATGAATCATAGCTAATTGATGGACTGTTGTGCCTTATGATCCAACTTTCCACAAACCCAGTCTTTAAAACCATCCCAGTTGTGTCACACTGTCAGTGAGTTTGCCACTAGATCAACTTCCTGCCAATTAGACACCTTTCAGCTCCACAGAATAGAATCAGCAACTTATAGTGCACATCCCTGCAAGTATCCAGCCTGCCTATTATATGGCCGAATGGATTGATAGGTTGAGTACCTACTCAGGTTTGTTGAGACAACAGACCCGGGAGGTCTGTCTTTAATACATTTTCAGGCACATTTTTATAAGACCAGAGTGCTAGAAGCTCAAGAGATGGAAAGAACTTGAGTCCTATTCAAGTCCTTGGAATGATACAGAAATCTTCAGTTTCCCTAGTTAACCCCATTCAAAGTTCACGAGCTCAAATCCAGTGCCTATGTACCTATCCGGTTTCTTTTCCATTTAGATTCCTCATCTTTCTGTATGCTTTTTTTCAAATCCTTGGACAGGTTAAAGGGAAAGTGACTCCTATCCTGAGAAAAGAGTTTTGATAAACTCATTCAGGTAGAGAGGAACCAGTAAATAACAATTTGAGAAGTGGTAGGCTCTTCTCCTAGAGTTTACAAAGCATTCACGCATGCGCGCACACACACGCACGCACACACACGCACATGCACAGAGGCATGCCCAGTAAGAGTTTTTCCTGGGCAAGAAGCTAGAAGGCTTCCCCAAGCCTCCCTGCAGGTGAACACAGGGGTGCACCCCTCTCCCCGGCCCGCAGCCCCTACTCACTGTAGATGGTTGGGTGGGGTGCACCATCCACGTGGCCGTCCTTGTGGATCTGCAGGTGGTAGCTGTTTCTGGCTGTGGCTGTGTATAGGTGGGTCAGGCCACCCCAGCTGGAGCTGAGCAGTGGGGAGGCATCAGGATAGGCTCCTACTAGGTTCAGGGCACAGACCAGGAGCCCAAGGCAAGTCCCCAGCATCGCAGTGACTCTGAGTGGCTGGGGTTGAGTCTGAAACTTGAGCCTCCTCCCTGGTCTCTTCTACCTCTTCTTTGCAAATAGGTGCTGTGAAGCTCTTAGGCTGGATTCCCTCCTTTTCCCGCTCCGACTTTTAAAGGGTAACAGTGTGACATCAAACAGGAAAAACACTGTCCACATCCTCTGTGTTGTAATCAGCTATGCGAAGAAAGTTCAGAAACTTCTGAGGCCTGAGGAAGGCACATGGGTTGGGACACACACACATACACACACGCACGCACACACCCAACGCAGTTCCAAGCCAGTGCTCCCAAAAGTGAACCATGTGTGGGTAAAAGCTATCTGTGACCCTAAGCTGTCTGTTGACCTGTCCCACTTCCACCAGGAAATGTGAAGGCAGCCAGCGGTCCGAAAAAATCCAGCTTCAATCACATAGTCGCCGCCTCCTCCTCGGCAATCTCACTCCTGCCCAGTCTGCTCATTGTGGTTTCTGAGATCCTTTTAACTCCCTTGTCCAGAGTTTGCTCAGCACTGCCTCTGTTTGGGCACAGGTAGTTGACACCATTAGACAAATGACAGGGGCTGAGACCCCCATGGCAGGGAAGATACGCAGTCTGCAAACAGGGACACGAAACCCTCAGTTGCCATGTGGGAAGATTTAGGAGTGGGAAAAAGGAAAAACAAGGCCTTAAAGTGATTGAACATGGCAAAGGTCCAATTTCTCAGTTTCCCAGGTTTGGATGGTCAAGCACACATAAGCTTGTCATAATGGGTGTTCTAATAGGAAACAGAATCACGTAAAGGTGCCTAGGATTGGGAAGGCTGCTGGCACAGCAGAGAGGTCCGAAGGCAGGAAGCTTCCCTGGGTCCACCAGTTTGTGTCTGCTGGCTCTGCAACTGGGCACCTTCTTGCACAGGTTGTTCCCAGGTCCACCTCCTGGGAAGCCATATTTGATAGCTTTCATAGTCCAGTGGAGAGCAAACAGCTAGAACAATGCCAGAAACACAGGTCAAGGGGCTTTCAGTCTTCTGAGTTCCCATTTTACTGAGTAAGCACCATGGACAGGCGACAGGCTTGACATCAGGGTTGCACAAGAGCAAGGTGTGGAGCTAGGTTTGTGGTGAAGCACTTGCCTAGCATGTGCAAGGCCCTGAATTCAATTCCCAGCAACACACACACACACACACACACACACACATGCACACACATGCAAAGAGGGAGAGAGAGAGAAAGATGTGATTTCTGCCTTAAAGAGTTCAAATCCAATGGTGGAGATAGATAAAAATAAGTAGCTGTTGTATAAATCATGTACCATCAAGCAGATTTGGACAGAGATATTATTCCTAACTCTCTGTGTGTGTAGCTTATAAGTTTTATAGTTTTATAGCATTTTCACAGCTCTCAGCTCCTTTGAACATCATTGCAAGTCTGTTAAATAGGCATGACAGGAATTAGTGATGTTTTAATGCTGTACATGGAGAAATGGTGATTTGGGGGTCCATGTGTCCAAAGTCACAATGCAAATGACTGGAAGAGCCAGAATGTGGTCTTCTGGTTCCCCAGGCTGCTTCTCTGCTAGGAATCATAGAGGCAGCTAACACTCACTGAGAGTTTACTATTCCATTCACCATTTTAAAATGTTTTCTTGGTGGCTTCCAGGAAGATGGCAGAACAGTAAGCAGTGGAGTAAACAGCCTCTCTGGGAGATACAATCCAGATACTGGAATATAGCATTGTGGGGAAGGCAAGATGGAAGGAAGTGGGCCCCTTGGACCCAGGAAGAATGTAAAGTGAGAATTGAAGCCCACAGAAAGAGTAAAAAGAAAAATTTAAATGAAGAAGAAGGTGGTGGCTGGTGGCGTCTTCACCTGGAGCCAGACCCACTATGTGAGAGAAGCTGTTAGAACCTGAGGATGCATAGTCACAGTGATGGTGCTGGCTGGGGACCCCAGAGGACTCTGCAAAGAGACGAGGCAGTGGAGGGGAGTGGCAGATGCAGAGGACTGTACTGGCTGGCGGCAAATGCTTTGAAGATAACAAGAGGTGCTATGGTAGCCACTGTTGCTTTACTATTGTTTTGAAGTCCTGTATGGTTTCCATTGTTTTGTTTTTGTTGGTCTTATTCTGTTCTATTTTGCTTGATTTTATCATGCCTGATGACATGGGCAGTTATTTTGAAGATAACAAGAGGTATTATGGTAACCATTATTGATTTCCTTTTATCTTTTTTTGAAGTCATGTACCATGTTCATTGTTTTGTTTTGATTGACTCTATTCTGTTTTATTTCATTTGGTTTTAATATTTTCAAAATAAAATTTTAAGAAATGTTTTCTTGCAGTGACTTATTTAGTCTTTAGAATAATCTTTTTAGGAGATGCTGACATTCCCTTTATGCACTCAATCTGAGGAACTTATTCAAATATAGATGCTAACATGTGAAAGAGGATGGATTTGAATTGAGGACTGACTTTTTGGATCTCCCACACCCTTTGTGGGATGTACAAGAGCAGGCAGCAGGTTGGACCTGGATCTATGCAAAGTGGAGCTATGCATACGAGCTCTTGGGAACAAGGCAGAAGCAGCAGTAGACAGATCACTTCCTTAGCACATCCAGGCCTCTGCCCTGGATGATTCTCAGGGATATGTGAGCTTGTCTCCCCAAGGTTAGATAGACGATGTTGATATTTAAAGATTTATGTGTAAGTCTTCTTTGGTAATGGCCATAGAATGGTTCATAAATGTTGTCCCCCATCTTGGCTAGTTGAAGAACTAGCTAGCTTTAAGAATTAAAGTGCAGGTCATTCAGGAACATTTGCCAATTCATAACCCTGTATTTCCTCCTCAGCTGTGAATGGTAGAGACGCGGAATACCTTAAGTCAACCAGCAGTTACTGAGAACCTTCTCTGAGTGAAAGATCAGAGGGAGTTAGTTTAACATAAAAAGCAGGGCAAACTTAGCCTTTTGGGATTTTAATATCATTGAGCTGAGAAAACCTTCATTCACTACCAGTACTGTATAAGAGCTAAATTACTGGAATGTGTGAGAAATGGTAGTAGTATACACAAAAGAGAGACAATGATATGGGGTCATTGATCAATGATATGATGTCAAGGTGCTTGGAGGGAGGGGACAACCTGATGGAGCTAGGTAGGAGTGAAGGGAAGACCTACCCAATCCCTGCTGAGCATGATGGGAAGGTGGTGTGAGTGTCCTGGGGTGCATGTACCACCATTCACTCTATTTCTGGAGGGATTGGTGAGGTCCTTGTTCCTTTAGCTAGGACCCTTCAGCTAGGATTTTCAGGAGAGAGAGTTCACATGTTGGCTTGCTCCATTTCCAGGGATTTCCCTCCAAAAGGGATCCCTGGACACCTAGTAGCTGGGTCTGAAGGCAGCGGAGAGCTCAGGGTAGTGGATTTATTTCTGAGGGGTCGTGGCAGGTAGGAAGAAGAAGCACCCCCTACTTGGCACTATTAAAGGAAGAGTCAAGAATCTCAGAATAATTCATTGTTTGCAATATGGAAAAGTGGAGAGTGAAGAGGGGGGTTGACCTACTGGTACACAAAGATGGCAGAGATTCCAGCTCCTGGCTGAATGCCCTGAGGACTCCAGACCTTGTTAATCTGTTGCAGCTTTAAACCCTCTCCAGCCCAGGGCTGACCTTAGCACCAGTGAATTAGGAAGTCCAGCTATTTGGGAGACCCTGATACTCAAGTACTTATCAATAGGTAGGCCTTGAGCCTCCACCAAACACTGAAATAAGAACATAGAGACTAAGGCCCCTTCCCCCTCCACTGGCTGGAAATCCACCCAGGATTTGAAGTCTAGATCCAGATTAAGGTGGGGCTTCCTAGGAAACCATATTAGCAAATACCAAAACAGTACTCTGTAGCCCATAGGTAGCACTTTCCTCATGCCTGGTGGTGGCCTCCACAGCTGTAGAAAGTGGGTGAGTGCAGGTAGGGGTGGGGCGGGGTCCTGGCCACTGTACCTCGAGGGTAATTCTCTGTCACAGTATAGGGTGTAGGACCTGGGCACTGATGAGAACTTAGGAGCTCACAGTGGCACACAGATGCCAGATGTGAGCAGGGAGCCCAGGAAGGAGTTCAGTGCTTTGTGCTCTCTGAATGTCTCTTTTGGGGAACTGGATATGGCAGAGAGGCTGGACCCATGGCAGGTGGGGAAAGCTTTCTGCCTCCAGCCTGCCCTGGCAGCCCCTGTTCAGGCATCAGAAGAACTTGCTCTGGAAGCTGGGTGGATGCCTCAGGTCCGATCTCTACACTTACAGAGCCAGGCTCTAAATAAGGATTAGAGACACAAAACTCTCCCATCCCACAAGCTGGTCACTTTCCTTCATCTCCAGATGTCTTTTTCTCAGAATCAACTCTGAGACAGTTTTGAGGACGTTTAATATTCTCTCAATGTAAGACTTAACAGTGATTTTCAAAGAAACAAATGGAAAAAACATTGGTTGGACTATTATTAAGGTATGGTGGAAAAATTGCAGGAGCCAAAGTGAAAGAAAATTTGGAGATAGAAGAGGCGGTATCAGGGGGCTCCCAGTTTTCTTTTAAGACTACCGAAAGGCCCTGTCCACCCATGGTAGGACTTGGTAATCCTCTGTTCCTCACGGCTCATCTCCTCCCACTCTGTCTTTAGCATTCTGTAAGGGTTTTATGGGGACCTCTCTGTCTTAGTAGAAAACCTTGGCTGGCCCTTGTGTTCAAGAAGATGGGTCAGAGGTTTTTTCTAGTCTTCGCAATGTTCTCTGGGGGAGATGCCATAACCATCCTGAATTGCCACCCCAGGATCTCGTCATCTCAGTGGTTAAAACATACTTCTTGGGCTGCAAGCAGTAGAGTGCTTGCTTTGTTTGCAGTGTTCTGGGTTCTGTTCCCAGTTCTACACTCAAACACTCAAACAAAAATAAACCCAGGAAAACAAAACAAAAATGCTTCTTTATATCCAAGCAGATTTTCTCTTGCTTTAATGTGTCTACTCAACATGTATTTATCAAAAGCCTATTACATGGCTAATACCTTGTAGAAAATCCTTAGAGAAACCTAAGAATGGAAAAGTACAATCCCAACCTGAGAGGAGCTTGCAGTCAACTGAGCAGAATGCATTTTGTATGTGTCCATCCTGTCACACTTTGCACGTGTGTTCACACCCATCATTTGTTGTTGATGCTCCAAATAGTGCTGTAAGCTGAGGTGGGAGGTTTTGGGGGTATCTTTCCCAGGGACATCCCAGCTCCTGATACACAATCCTGTCTGGTAGGATTTTATAGAAAAGGAAGGCAAAAGACATTATTTTAAATCTGTAGTTATTAAAAAGTAAACCGTTGTGGAAATAGGAAACAGAAGATGAACATCCCCTGTACAGACACGATGTTATCAAAGGTAAAATAGTATTGGTTTGGGAACATGCACACGTGCATGCACGCACACACACATCCTTAGGAAGTAAACCCTGAGTGCATCCTATGTTTAGGATAAGCACACATTGTCCATGCCCAGGTCCACTCTGACTGTCCTTCCAGGTTAGTTTGTATGTTTATATCTCCTTTTTTATACTTAAATACCATTCCATCCTATCCCATTTGAGAGGGACCCTCTTCTGGAAGCTCTATTTCCTCTCCTCCTGAAACTTTTGGGATGATCCCCAAGGTGAACGTTGTGTAGATCCACGCGTGCCTACACACATGCCTATGCCCCATATTTACATGTGCCATACCAGCCTACATAGCAATGGCCCTGCCTGGGGTGGCACTGGTGGCTGGGGTCACCACAGTTTTCTGACAGTTGAAGGGCTTACCACCCTTACTCTAGAACCGTAGAGTCACTCTGCCCCATTTCTCCTTTTTTCCTCCATATGCAGTGCTCCAATTTCTTCTCCCCAAAGCAAAATTTCCAGCTTATCTTTGTCATGGCAGCTTTTCCAAAATAAAAGTTCATGGGACAATGTCTTGTCACCAGGGCAGAGTGAGACTTCAAGGCCTGGAAAAGAGTTAAAATCAACATAAAATATTGAGGCATTTCTCCAAAGCTTAGCTGGAAGTGACTTTTTGCACTCCTGGTCCTTTTGCTGGTGAACCTCCAGGCTTCCAATGATCTTGGAGGGACCACACCTGTGAATTTATGAATTCTGACACTGTCAGTAAGGACTGTGATGAGGAGGGTACACAGCTAAGCACTATGTATTTAATTAGAAAATAAGCTTCCATTTCCAAATGTATGTCATTGTATCTTGCTGCCTATTGCAATCAGGGTTTGCAAAGGAATATATTTAACATAAGGCACATAATTTATAGAATTATTTTATAATGTTCACCCAAAAAGTCAAATGCAGAGAAGTGCAAGAGATCTGTTCATGCACTGGAGACCCAAAGAATACAGCTAAGAGACTGGGTCCCACAGCAATGTCTTGCACAAGTCCAGCTGAAGATTTAGAGCCCATGACAATGTCCTCCATGAGTCCAGCTGGAGGCCTACAGCCCCCAATGTCTCATGCAAGGATCTGCACTGGGGAGGCTCAAAGGTCGGTGATGGAAGCTAGAAAGTCTATGCCAGTGGGATGAAGGATCTGGGCCAGCAGGCTGAGGGATCTGCACTGGAGCCAGGAAACGACTCTCAAGGTAAAGACCAGAGATCTCACAAAGAGAACCACAGCCATTGTCAGCAACAGTGAGGATCCAAGCTCCTCCAATGATGAGAACAGCTGAGTTCATGTCAGGAAAGCCAGCATGATAAGCTTCTCCAGGAGAATCAACAGAACACTATCTTGCCCTCCAGTTCTCTTTTTATGCTGTTGACAACAATTACCAGGCAGGCTTTCCACACCCAGAACCATGCTGATTCAGTTCAGCTGGGTGTTACAAATTGTCCTTTAGTTAATCTACCACACCACCTATTTTGAACTTAACACAAAGCACAAAGTTCTTTATTATAAGGACAGCACATGTTTGAGAATATCTAATCAAACATGCATAGCCGAGAGCTTGCTTATTCAGGAATTTAGAGTTTTTCAAGAGTATAAAACAGTTGATTGAGTATAAGAATTCTGAAGAACCTCAGAAGAGATATCTGAATATACACATGGAGTGTGCTCAACCAGGAAGAAGGATATACCTGGTTCAAATGGAGGAAAATGGATGAGATCTTAATATTAGAAGAAATAAATCAGACGTGGAAGGCTAACTTTTGCATGGCTTCTCTTATATGAGAAACCCAAAGTATAAATAATTTAAAGAGCAAAATAAAAGATGATAGGACACTGGGATATAGGCTTTGTGGAGATAGGAAGGAGACTTGGGGATTGAGGGAGATTGTATCAGGGAGGGAAAGTGGGAAGTGTAAGTAAAAATGTGATCAAGATGTGATATGTATATGCACTAGTTCCCTGCAATGAATATATTTATTACATATCACAAACATATGCTAATAAAAGATGAAAAAATAAAAATAAATAAGAATGAAACAAAGAAGGGAGTTCCAAGAGATGACTAAAAGAAGCTGATGGAGAAAGAAGGGCTTGGGAGCCATCAGATTAAGCTGCAGGAGGTACCAGTGCGGGACATCAATTAAGAGGGGATTAGGTTACCTGGGTCCTCATTATCACCCTGAGCTGCGCTCAGCAAGATCTCTATTCAGGGAGCATGGCTCTGCAGGGTCATCGGGTCTGGAGCTGGACTCACATTGCAGAGCCCCACTATGCTTTCACTGTGGGTAGGCATCCCTGTAACCAATTTCTCAGACAGCTGTGGAAGGAGGAGAGCTGAGGACAGCAGAGTACACAGAATAAAGATGTGGCAAACAGGAGATTCTCTGGGAGTGTGACACTGCTCTGTACAATATTGTAATGATAAACACTTGATTTCATGCATTTGTTAAAATGCACAGAATGTACAGCATCAAGGTTGGACCCTCACATGATGTGTCAGGGGTGGCTCATCAGTGCTGACCGGGCACCATGCTGGTGCAAGGGTTAGTAATGGTGAATTACCTGCAGGGCAGGGAGAATGGGACATTGGAACTCTACATGTCTGCTCGGTATTTTTATAAGCCTATAACTACTTTAAAAATGAAGCTCATTTAAAGAATGAGAGCAGTACTCAGCAATGGTGTTTGTCCCAACAGGTGTCAGAGTTAGTCACAGCCTGGTGGTGCAGGCCTACAAGTTCAGCATTCTGGGAGGCTGAGGAAGGAGCATCCCAAGTTTGAACTCAACTGGGGTAACTTATTTTAGTGAGAACCTGTCTCATAACAGAAGATAAAAAAGGCTGGAGGTGTAGCTCAGTGTAAGGTCTTGGGTTCAATCCTCAGAACTGCAATCAATCAATCAATCAATTAGACACAAATAACTTTCTCACTTGTCCCCATCATAGCACGAGTTTCAAAACTGGAGTGCATCTCCTTTCAAATGTGTCTGTACATCTGCACAACTTCAGGTGGTTCCTTCTGTGTCTGCATGGGCTTCCCTAGCATTTGCTGGGACGGTGAGTTGTATGGGTGGAATCATCTCCAAGCTCCTCCCAGGTGTAGCATTCCAGGTGCTTCCCGAAGGCAGAATGCTATCTTGTTGTCTTCGAGGCCCTCTGTTGACTTTTGCTCTATTGCCCATTACAGTGTGGCTCTATAATGTCCCCAAAAATTTATGTGTAGAATTCTTGGTCCCCAAATGCAGCAGTGTTCAGAAGTGAAGTCTTGGGAGGTGATTGGATCATGATGGCACTGACCTTATCAATGTATTAATGATGTATCAATAGCTGAACAGGTTACTGGGTGGTGGTGGAAAGTTTAGGGGAGGGGGTTCATTGGAGGAAGTAGAGCACTGGGGCCAAGCCTTTGAAGGACATATTTTGTCTCTGTCCCCTTGTCTCTCTCTTTGCTTCCTGGCTTCCATGAGGTGAGCAGCTTGCTCCCCACCATGGTATTCTTGCTGCCTCATGGTAGGCCCAGAGACAACAGTGCCAGCTAAGCATGGACTGAAATCTCGAAAATCATGAGTCAAAGTAAGCCTTTCCTCCCTCTAAGTTGTTCGTCTCAGGTGTCTGGTCACATTGCTAGAAAGCTAACTCGTCACCTCCTATTACACTTGGCCACCCACAGGTGAGTTACATATCTCATGGGTGGTGACTGGACAGGTTTAAATCTGCTGATGGGGGACTTGTTTCTCTTCCCCTGCTTCACTTAAAATGTCCACACCAGATTAGCAATAAACTCAAGAAAGGCAGATTCCTTTAACCTGATAGTTTATGATATATTATTATTGTATTACATATGTCTTATAATTTAATATTCTAGGGCACTGTAATATCAGTCTCAGCCCAAAAGTTTTCCTCAAAATAAATCTAATTGTATAACTAGAACCTCATCATACTTTCAATAATGAAACACAAGTAACTTTTGCAAAATTATGGGATCTGGGGGCTGGGGATTTAGCTCAGTGGCTTAAGAGCCTGCCTGGAAGGTGCAAGGTTGTGAGTTCAATCCCCAGTACAAAAAAAAAAAAAAAAAAAAAAGAAGGAAAATTATGGGATCTGGGATGTGAAGCTTATTTTGCCAGGATTAAAAAAGGGGCTAAGGAAACTCTGATGCCTTCATCTGGGGAATCCTAGCAGACTAAGGGTCACAAAATAGCCCAAGAGCAAAGAACAAGGTCCAAGTTGGCTAACAGCTGCAGCCCTAACTTCTTTTTCCTCTCTGTGGGGAACCACTCAAACTGCTTCAAAGCTCAGGGAGTCTAGGGACACCTGAGGACATGACCCACCTTGTCTAACACAGGTGCACAGTGGGATACAGTTATGTAACCATGACTTAGCATCATCAAACACACATACACTGGTTACGGCATTATGTAAGAATGTAAATATGAGATAACAATCCGTATTAGAATTATACAATAAAG
Organism: Dasyprocta punctata; assembly: GCA_004363535.1. Taxonomy (NCBI): domain Eukaryota; kingdom Metazoa; phylum Chordata; class Mammalia; order Rodentia; family Dasyproctidae; genus Dasyprocta; species Dasyprocta punctata. Next base: position 52,772 of record RJWM01010095.1, on the reverse strand, counting down.
ACTCAGGTGGCTCTAGCTCCTGTGCCCTTGTGCTCTTCGGCTCTGCTCTGCTCCACACTGCCTGCTATTGTTGCTGATGTGTTGCATACGTGCATTCTTTAACCTTGGGATCTCACCTGTGAAAATCTTCCTTGGGACCCCAAGTGGGTTGACAGCCTTTCTCAAACCCCCACCCCTCTTCTTTCCACTAACACTCTTCTTTTCCCTGGAATTCCGTTTGTGGCCTCTGCCTCTACAGACTATTTGTGCCCCATAGGTGGGGGAGTCCCAGCCTGCAAGAGCAATAGCACAAAAGCTCACGTTGGGTGAGAAGAACAGGATTATGTTTGTTCTACTCAAAGCAAAGTCAAGGTATTAGATCAGGCTTAGCAGGGGGGATTGGTAGATTGCTTTTGAATTAAATAAAGTGTGTTCATTCCCATCCTGTCCCCACAAATCCTGCATGTATTCTTATTTTGAAGGGTCTCTGACTCTTCTTTCTTTTTCTTCACCACTCTCTATTCTCCAAGACAAGCATATTCTTACTTTATGTTTGAGTAGACAGGCCTTTTTAATGTTTCAAAATACTTTTGCAATGGCTGTCTACCTTTTTGCTTGGAAAGGTGCTTCCTCAAGTCATTATTCCAACAGGGCAGTATGAATTTTAGACTCTCTTCTGCTGGCTGGACTAGAACACGTCATGGCATTTTCTAGAGTGACTGAGTGCCCCATCTTCCTATCTTCTGCTACCTAGGGCATCCCATATGTCTCTCTTCATGTCTTTCTCAATCAGAACCCCACTTGGGGTTTCCAGAATGTAGGAGACTCATAAAATCTGATTCCATTTCTTTCCCCACCATGTTCCTCCCATTCTTCCCTGAACAACTCCCCAAACCCAAAGGCAATCGATGAGTCTCTTCCCCCTTCCACTCTCCTCTCTGTGCGAGTCACAGAGACCACAAAGCCTCAGAGTTGGGCCTTGGGAACCTTGGAGGTCTTCATTCTAGCTTGTTTCTGTGATGAGAAAGAATGAGGTTCTGAGGTGACCTGCCCAAGGTCACAAGGCCAAGTCAGTGGCAGAAGCTAGTATAGGGATCAGGCTTCTGAGCTGAAGACTAGAGTCCCTTCCAATAACACCACAGCTATGGTTATTCACTGGACAGACTCACCTGAATGAAATGAGGTCACTGGGTTCTCATTCCTCGAGTGGTGATAGTTTTTCAAGTGCTTTGTACATGATCTTTGAATATGGGTTGCTATGGAGATGGGCTTTGGACAGGTTCTTGGCAACAGTTCCCTGATTTCTACCTAGTCTTAGAAATGGCCCAAGGACAGAACAGTTTTGTTTCCCATAGCTTCACTTCCCTCAGGTACTCTGACTCCTCTTAGTGCTATGGTGAAAGTTCTGGAATCATTCCTTGCACAATTACTTTGTCTCAGGTCCTGATCTTATCCTTACCAGCTCACACCATATAGTGGAAAGAGCTGATCTTGGAGGTAGGAGTCTTGGAAGCTGCCTTTGGCATGCTTGTCTTCACCTCTACAGATCTCATTTTTGTCTTGGTTGAATAAAAGGACTTAACTACAAGAGTTGCTTCAAGGCATATCCAGCTAGGAAACTTAACTACAATCTCAGCCTACAGTCACGGGCCACACTGGTCATTCCCTCAACATCATCTCCATGCTCAGAAACCAGGCTGCAAAAGTTCAAAGAGTATACCCTTCCTGATAACATTTTAATGATTTATGTCTTCAGTTGAGTTGTTCCAACAGTATCTAGAGATTTCCATTATCTATGAACTGATATGATTTTTTTAAGGAAAATCTATTTAAATGAAATTCTAAGGAAGAGCTTCCTGAATTGTGTATTCTCAGAGTCCCCAGGAAGGACATGTGTAGAGGTCTTGACTCCCTTAGCCTGCAGGGGCTGGGACCACTGGGCTGATTGTTTCTGCAGCCATGAGTGGTCTTTGTGCCACAAAACTATGACTTTTCATGGGGGTGGACCCTCATGCGAATAGATTAGAAAATCCTTCTCTTAAGGCCAACACATTAGCTACAAATGCCATACCACCACATTGATAAAGTGCTTTCCCAGACCTATTCTGGACTATATACAACCCTATGGAGGAGCCCAGGTAGTATCATAAGATAAGACCTTTAAGTGACATGTCCAGGGTGATCCATAATTTAGGCTGGGACTGGACCCCACACTGTAAGTCTCATGTAGTGACAGAGCCACTGCTTATCTTTACAAACTACTTTCCTGGCTGTGTACTCTGCAGAGCATCTGCAAGCACATTCTCCAATCTTCCCACAAACCCAGTAACATTGAGGATTCCCATGTTTACTATGAGCAGTGGTTTTTGATTTGCCCAAGATCACACCCCTAGAACATGGCAAAAGAGGGAGTCAAATCCAGGTTTCTGGCTCTGAATTGGGGCTTTGTCAACTGACCTTTCTGTTAATGCCTGTTTTCAAGAATGTGTCTTCAGCAATGGAGCCACCATGATGGGAAGGACCATGGCAGATGGCGGACAGTGCTGGCAGTGGTGGGGGGTGTTTGGTACATAGGGAGCAAGCTCTGCTTGGGAGCTTTGGGTGTTCCTTCTCTAGGTGGGGGAAGAAGGAACCTGGAGTTACCTGCCTACAGGACTCTTTCCACTCCTGTTACCCCACTTTGCATCTTTGTCCAAAACCAACGGGGAAATAGTCATCATTCAAAGCTGAGATCTGCCCAAAGAAGGAACAATAGAGACTTTTGAGTGCATGCGTGTGTGTGTGTGTGTGTCCACACAGGCTGTCCAATTTGATCGGTACTCAAAGTCACCCAACAGGCCCCAGCCCACCCTCTCAGGATGCCTGGGGCTTGTCACGCAGCCCACGTCGGGGAGCAGACATCCTGGTTCCCACTCACCTCCTTGGAGCCCATGACCCTGGCTGGCCTACTGTATTTCGGACACTGCATGTCCGGACCAGTGTTATCTCAGGATCCTGGGACTCTTTGGCTCCCCTGCCCTGCTGCCTCCCTCCCTGTGGACACGTAGCCACCACATACTTCTCGGAGGGCTATTTCTAGCCGAGGGGCCGGTAATTCAGCCCAGCCTGTCAGCTCAGGCTGTCTGTGTGCTGCAGCTGGGACTGGTGTCCTGACACGTTGTGGGTTCAGCAGAATGCAGGATGTTGGGGCTTCCGGAGGCAGGCATCCCCTCAGCTTGCTGGAGGTCAGGGTTGCTGAGATGTGGGGGTGGGGGATAGACAGGATGCTCCCGCCACATGGTTGGGAGGAGCTGGGTGTGTGCTCAGCCTCCCGACACCTTCAGCAGTTCCCTGAACCCAGTCCTCTCTCTCCCTGGCAGTAATCATTCATCTTCAGCGAGGCTGAGAATTAACACAGTCCTGCGGTAGGACGCAGGCTCTGGAGTCAGACTATGTCAGAAACCCAGCTGTGCCTCATACCAAGCCTGTCATCTTTGTCACGTTACTTCATCCCTCAGAGACTCAGTTTCCTCACCTAAAAAAAGAGCATAATAATTTACCTGTCTCACCATACAGTTGGCAGGATTTAATAATATGGCACATAGAATACTTAGTTTCATGTCAAGAGGTCACACAGAGCCGCTTGGTTGATAGTAAATGTTTAACATTATTGTTTTGTTGTTATTATTGCCCCTTTTCTAAACCTCAACCTCAGGCAATTCCTGTGTGGCTTTCAGAATTCCTTGTAGTTGACGTGAAGGTGTTATTTCAACTGTTTCTACTGCCTGGCCTATTTCAGGTGCTTAGAAAGTATTCATTAAATCAAGGAATGAGTTCTTCCCTTAGCTTGGTGGCATAGAAAGAACACTGAACTTGGCATTAAAACAAGAGCAAAATTCTGGGTTTAAATTCCAGCTGCGTTTTTTGGCTAGTGTTGTAACATGGTCAAGTAGACATAAACACTTATTCTCAATGTTCTGTGGGGTCCTTGTCTGTCAAGAAGGGACAATTTCTCCTGCTCTAGCTTCTTCTCAGACTTGGAAAGACAAATGAGGAACTGTGCAGGGCAAGGGAAATTATTCTTTATCTCCATTTATCTCACATTTCAGATCCCTCCTCCAGGAAGGTAGATCTATTCGACTTAACCTATTTTCATGTCACTGTGGTCTCAACCAGCTTACCTCTTCATTTTTCTTCTTTCCCTCAAAACATGGGCTCTCTCTTCCTTCAGAACTGAGCTAGCTCTTCTCCTAAAACAAGCTATAACCCACAGCCTGAGCCAAACCACAGAACACCATGTAAGCCATCCCCTGACCTCCTGAACGGAGGCCTTGGGTAGCACACCCACTTTCCCTGGTGTGCATCCTTATGTCTGAGCAATTCATCCACTCACCATCATTTTATAGTAACCACATAAGCACCTTTCACTCTCTCATTGTCTTTCGGAGCAAAGCCACCTGATCTTGCTTGAACTTCACCACAGCTCTGTAAGGTAGGTAAGACTGGTGTATTTACTTTCATTTTATGGAGACTGATACATGTTATGGGCTGACTTGCAGCCAATGTATGTTGCCCAGGTTTCTATTCTCTGTGTGTGACAGTAGGGTGGTCCTGAGGTGAGGTGGGATATGCCTCTGATGGATCACATGGTGTGGGACCTCTGACTTCAGGTCTGTTTTATGAACTCTTTTACTGGTTCCATTAGTTGAATTTCCAACACTGTAACAACATACATAAGGTAGTCTATGTATAAAGAGGAAAGGTTTATTTTGGCTCACAGTTTTGGAGGTGTAGAGAGGCAGTATATCATGGTGGTAGATTGTGGCAAAATTGTTCTTGTGGCCAAGATGCAAAGTAGCATGGAAGGGGAAGGTCTGTAGCCCCCAAATCTCCTTAGAGGGCATGCCCCCAGTGACCTGACCACCTTCCACTGAACATAGTTCTTCGAGATCCCACCACCTCCTGTTAGTCCCACACAGACTGAGGGCCAAGTCTTTGGGAGACAGTTATCCATTCCACAGCACCGGCTCTCCTCTTGGGCAAGTTAGTCAGTCTCTCAGACCTTAGACAACATGTCTATAAAACAGATACAGTATCTACCTCTTATGCAAAGAACCTGGCTCACAGTACCCAATCAACATTTCCTTCCTTTCCTGTATTTTCTCAAAGCATTCAACAGTCTCTAAAACTAGTGCACATTCACACGTTTCTATTCCTGTCCCCATAAAAGTCTTTCAGTGGGTAGGTGAACTGAATATTTATCCAATCAATCCCTACTCTGAGAGTGACTGCACCTTGAGAGGTGTGCTCAAAGGACTCTGGGAGTCCAGAGCCTCTAAACTCTCCAGGGGAAATGAGGCTGGGCTTCCCAGAAGGATGCAGAGGTGGACTGGGTTTTGAAGGAGCGAGAGGACAGAGGTGGACAGGGGAGACACAGGGGGGAATATTAAAAGGGGAAGATCACGTGTGGAAGTGTAGAGAATCATGAAAGAACATGGTATCTTTAAGGAGCTGTGAGAATTTGCATATAACCTCAGTAGAAAAGGGGGTATGAGGTAAAATAGAGAGAAGGTGGGCAGAGTTGTATTACAAATGGATTTACACAACATACAAAGGAATTTAGATGATAACCTTCAGCCTGAGGGCACACTGGAAACTTTGAGGGTGGAATTAACATTTATGTTCCAGGACAGTCACTCTGTTGGCCATATGCAGAGCGATCCAGTAGGTGTCTTCTGAAAGATTCTAGATGACAGAGAGTAAAACAGAAGCCATTTGAGACTAGAAAAAAAAATACATAAGGTTATGAGAGATCTTCATAAAGAACTCACAGGAATAAATGACTGATTGCACACGAAGAAGAGGACAGAGAGAGAGGAGTCAAGGATGATCATGGCTTCTGAGTCAAGAGTCTCCAGAGAACAATGGTATGGTACTGTCACCAGGTTAGAAGACACCAGGGAGAAGCAGCATTGTCAAAGAGATGAGGGGTTCAGTTTTATTGAGTGGGAAAGCATAGGAGATGTGTGGTTTTGGGGGAGAGATATCAGGCCTGGTGGGAGAGAAATGTGAATTTACATAGAGGTGATAGCTCAAACAGTCTTAAGAAGAACTCAGGATAGAAAATACTGATACTTAAAAAGGTGAAGGAAAAGGAACCTGCAATGAGACCAAAATGGTAGTTCATAGAGTTTTGGCTGAGAAATCGGAGTACCTAGTTCCTGGTCTAAACTACCACTGGATGCGGTGGATTCCTGTAGAGTAAAAGACCCCACAGGCAAGTGCACTGTCTTTGTTGTGAGCCAGAGCTTCTGCCCTGGTGAGCAGAGCTGGCAGCTGGGGTCCCTGAGGGCCTCACGACTGACTTGAGGTGTTGAGTAAGGGCAGATAGGGGCAGCTTCCTCCAAGCCTCTTTCTTTTCAACTTTTCCATCTCTTGGGTCTTGGGGTTGAACCTCCCCAGTTGCCAGAGGAAGAGATGAAGAAAGAAAGACATTAACTAAAAGGAAGAGCAGAGGCTCCATTCTCAGAGGCTGAAGCACAGAGAATCCAGCTGTTTCTTTCTCCAGTCACGCTCTCATGCCTACTCTGCTTCTGTGGAGATGAGGAGGAAAGGGAAGGAAGAAAGGGGCTTTTAAAAAGGAAAGTTTCACCAGGTGTGGTGACGCATGCCTATAACCTCAGCACTCTGGAAGGCTGAGGCAGAACAATCATGAGTTTGAACCCAGACTGGGCAACTTAGCAATTTAACAAAACCCTGTCTTAAACTAAAAAATAAAAAAGAAAGACTAAGGATGTGATGTGAAGACTTTGGGTTCAAGTCCCAGTGCTGCAAAATTAACTAATTAAAAAAATGTGTAGATTCTTGACCTTTTTAGGGAATTTGATATACCACCACTCTATTACAATGGAGCCGTTGATCTTGTGGTTTGGTCAACATTAACTGATCATTTTTAGAATGTTATCAAGAGATTGGCTGTTTCTGCGGAGATTCAAGTAAAAAGTCTTTTAACACATGCACGAGTTCCTTTCGGATATTTGCAAAAGCTTCATTCAGCCTGTTAACTTTTTCATCATTCATGATACTCACCTTAAGTTTAGTGGTGACTGGTTTTGCATTGTTGTAGCCTTAAAATTATTTATGTATTTATTTATTTTTGCAGTCTTGGGTATGGAACTCAGGGTCTCAAGCACAGGTACACGAACCCTTGTTTGCCCCTTTGTTTATCTTAGCTGCATGGAGTGTATTCTTTGACTTCTGGCCTCTTCCTTTGCCCTTGGTCCCTGCCTTCACTGAGGAGCTTCTCAAGATCCAGATGACACCCTCTGCCTAAGAGGAATCTTAGTGGGCAAGAAGAGGGCATCATGAGCTTCCATCAATGCCATTCCCATGTGTAGTTTAATTTTTGCACCTACTCAGCTGCTACTGTCAGAACCCCAGTCCATAGCCGTTAGAGGAAGAATCTCATTCTTGAGATTCTGCTCCTCTAGGAGCAGTCTTGAGCTCTCTATAGAGAGCAGAATGCATCTTTAATGATGAGGAAAGGTGAAGGAAAATAGGAAAGTGGGGTTTAGTGAAGCCAGAGAAGGAAGATTCCCATCAAGAAGACGTGATTGGTTGTGTTAATGCTGCAGGGAGGAGACATAAACCAAGGACCAGAGAATTTGCAAGGTTCCACATATGATTTTGCAGAGAGCTGTTTTAATGGGGTAGGACTGGGGACTAGAGTGTGTGGGCTAAGGACAAATAAGGAATGAAGAAGTGGAATTACACACTGTGGACACTGGAAGTAAAGAGAGACAAAAAAAAAAAAGAAACACAGGATTATATGTCAAATTCACTAGGTAAGAAACTTAAAAGGCAAATGCTATTATTTACTAGATCACAGAATTTATTAGATCACAAAATTTTTAGGAAAACTTTACCACCAATCCCCCCTTGCCTCACTATGGCAATCCGAGGGCTCTGTGCTTTGGGAGGATTACAAGGCTAATGTGCGGCTATCTTCTTAAAGTTGGGAAATTGGAAACCAGGGACTTCATTTTGAATTGTAAAGCGATTTCCTCCTTAAACCGCCCATGGTCTGATGAGTTTAGCAAAACCAGGAGGGTTCAAATTATAAATAAAATAAATTGCTGTGTACTGTTACTGCAATTGCTCTGTGATAAAACATCAACATGTATGTATATTAATTGATCTAATGAATATTTACTGGTATAGTTGCTTTGTGATAACTTTCACAGTAAAAAGAAAATGATAGACCACTACTCTCAAAGTGGGATATATGCATCAAGCCAGAAAGACAATCATATTCTTAACATTGAAGTGTGATAAATATTATGGGAGGAGTGGAATATAGACCCATGGAAAAGTGACACAATGGGTCCCACCCTGAGTGACCAGGGAAGGATCAGGAAGACACGACAATGACTAAACTGATGTCTGAAAAATGAACAATCTGGAAAACATGAGAAAGTGGAGGATAAAACAATCTATGACCTCTCTGAACATAATTACTTGATTACAGCTTAGTGTACTCTCTTTTATGAGTAATGCTTTTTTTGTGAAAATAATATTCATAAATACTTCAAGAAAAAATAAAATAACAAATGAGAGATAAGTTACTTCTGATAAATATCCATTGTTGAATGAACACTATTCTGGATGTATTATTACCTATATGTGTGATTAGGAACAGAAGAAGAGGAAGAAATGTTAAAAGAAATGCTTTTATAAAAATGGGATTGAACCACATTATGCTGCTTTGAAACAAAAATGCTTAATTAAATATCATTAAGATTTAGCAGAAGAAGAGAGAATGGAAATCGCATTGAAAGGAGCAGGCAGTAAGTTTTATTATTTGTGTTTACGCAAGACGTTGTTTCATTGAAATCCTCCTGCATTTTAGAAAATTGTGAAAATATTTAAAATGTTGAGGAGGTACATATGTATATTTGGGGTTTGCTGATTTAACTTAGGCATTGGGTTTGGGTACCACCCTGAAAAACCAGGTAATTAGCACCTCCCATATTTCTTCCCTCCTCAACTCCTTAATTTTGTTTATCATACTATTAATCAGGGCTCAGAGAGGAAGATGTGTTGCTCCAGGTTAAACACAGCTGGCAAATGCAGAGCAGTGCTTATTGCACAGTCTGGTTTTGGTGGCCTGGATGTGACACTGAAGCAGGACCTGACTGTGGGACTGAGGAGATCAGGCCATGGGTACAAGAAGCAAAGGTTTAGACCAGTCAAGGAAATGACCACTAGCAACTTGATCTTAGCTTAGCTTGGAGGAGTTGTGTGTGGGGGGAATGGTGGTGGTGGTGGTGTAAAGTTCTTTCTACAATGTGCGGGGACTCTACAGTATTCTCTGTGACACCTTCTCTTGCACAGATTTAGGATGAACTGAGATGAATTGAGTTGAGTGGAAAAAGATGCTGGTTGTATGTGAACTTCTTTGAGAAAATTCCAGAAAATGTGCTCAAGGCAGCCGTGAGCAATGCCCTAAAAGGCATCTAAGGACAGAGCAGGTATTTCAGGTGTGTTCAGCCATAAGGGGAGATTTAGGCTTGGCGGCATATTTTAAAAGACAATATGACTCCTAAGTATAAGACAAACTTCATCCCATACTGAGCTCCTGTCCCCACCTGCCAGTAGGCTGGAAGAACTAGCAGAGGTGAACTTCATGACAGATGTGTATCCAGTGCAATGTGATGTCCTCCCAGAGACTCACTAGGGCCACTTCATCCCTGCATGCAGCTGTCCACATCTCTGAGCTCCAATGCTTTGTCCAGGGATGCCCAGGTGCCCTGCCCCAGAGTCTCCGGGCATGAGCATGGCTGAGCAGCTCAGTTCCTAGCTCAGCACTCTTTGGTACTTGGTAGAGCCAATCTCCACTGCCTTCTGACTCAAAGGAAGGATTCATAGAACCAGAGAACCTAAGGGCTTTGCCTGGAGGGCACCCATTTCTTGCCCTTCATTACCAGGTGGGAGGTAGGAACCCAGGAAGGTGGCTGCAGAATTGTCCCAGCATTTGACACTCTACAGTGAGGGTTGTAGGCAGGTTTGGGAAAAGGTCAAAGTTAAGGGAACCTAAGGTCTGGAGCCCTGTATGCTCTGGTGGAACCAAAAGCCCAAGGTCTTGAGATTGGCTTCTGAGATCATTTCTTCATTGATGTTTAGACTTTCTCTCTCTCTCTCTCTCTCTCTCTCTCTCTCTCTCTCTCTCTCTCCTTGTCAGTTTATCTCAGAATGCTAAAGAAAATCTGGAGCTGGGGAAGGTTTCATTGGTTTTTTTTGTTGTTTCATTGATTTTTAATAAAAACATTTATAGATAGACCCCCAGATACATTTAATATTTTAGTTATGCACAAAGTAGTATCTTGCATAGAAATATTCTGTGTGCCTGGTGGCAAAATTTGAAACTCAAAATCCAGACACAGTGTGCATCCTGTGAGAACATACTTTTGGGGACAAAGGGGCAAAGTATTCGAGATCAGGCAGTCTAGGACCCATGCTCATGACGGGTGCAGAATGAGCCTCAACAATGCAAGGGGTCTAGAGGCAAACCAAAATGGAATATCTGGAATATCTGAGGGGCAGTGAGGCATTAGTCTGAAAAAACTGAGGGCCAAAGAGAAGTGTCTTGACTACAGTCATGTGCTTGATAAGATACAGTGGCACCTCGGTTTATGAACTTAATTTTTTCCATGATTCTTGTTGCAAACTGAATTGGATGAGAACTTAATCGAATTCAATGACCTTATGAAGAAATTTGATTTGGCTCATGAACCATGGTACCACTGTATTTAGATTTTATTCAGGAAAGTGCACCTTGACTATACTGGTCAGCTACAAAGTAGAGATAATGTTTGACTGACAAGATGCCCAACCAGTGTCTTGAGAATTTTTTTCTGTTTGGTATTCGTTTTGAACGATTATCATTATCTCTGGAGTGGGACAGTATCGTACAGTTTACAAAATGTTTTCAGATGCATGGCTCCTGGACCTTGTAGCAGTCCTGCCTGTGGTCTACCAGGAATGCATTTGGTGGTGATAAACAGAAGACCACAATGACTCAGTCCATCCGAATGCTGAGCACCTTGTACAGAGTGGGTGTTTTTCTCACTTGACAGGAAATCCATAGGTTGGTGTTTGCTAGCGATGGTTCCTTGTCTCACTGATATTGGGCACAATGAGCTATATTTCTTTGCTTTTTTTGCTATGGTTGAAAGATACCTGCTCTCACACCAGACAATATGCAGATATTGCTCATTTAACGACTCATTTAACGATTGTTTGGACTTAGGATGAGGCATGCTCTTTGTGCATGTGCTCCAGAAGCGGGCACTGAGGCATGCTATTTAGACTTCTAACCTGCTGCTTGGTCTTATGATAATTTTGTTGTTGTTGTTGTTACTGTTGTTGTTGTTGTTGTTGTTTTTGTGCAGTTCTGTGCATCTTGTTTTTAGAGCCTCACTGTCTTTTCTTTTTGTACAGTACACCTTGTTTATACAGTACTGAAGTTTTCATTGCTTGTACTGTACATTACAGTACTATATTTTTTATTTTGAGGGAATAAAACAAAATAATAAAATGGAACAAAACAGAGCAGTAAGAAAAATATTGTATTTCAAAAACAAGATAGAAGCAAATCCCCATAGTTGCTATATTGCATATTGTTATCCTCTAAACAGATGCTCAGACCTGCAAAGATTACTGGCCCCAGATCTGCAAAATCAATCAACCAATACAAGCACTAAATTGTTTTTGTACCTCAGTTGCTGTCATCCCAACCTGTGTTCCTGCAAATTAGCCAGTTGCCTACATGGGGTTGGGGTGGGGTGCTTTTTATCTCCCAACCTGTGCACCTGCTGGCTCATGGGAAGGGCAGGCTGATTTCTTAGTTCTTTTCCCAGCCCGCATAGCTGCTTCTGGCTCATGCGAAGGGCAGGCTGAGTTCTTTGTTCTATTCCCAACCCATGGCTGCTGCTGGTTCATGGGAAGGAAGGGCTGACGACTTCCACTTGGCACTTATTTTAGTTTATGCATAGTCTGCCCATTATTTTATTCACCTGACTTTGCATTGTAGTGAGTAGTATAATTATTTCATTATATTTCTATTATTATTATTGCAATGTAATAATGTTACATTATACAATAATAAATTATATTTCTGTATATCATTCTATGTATTATTACAGTGAAATGATGCACTGTAATAATATGAGAAGTATATAATAAATGCAATGACCTTGAATCATTCCAAAACCATTCCCCTTCTCCCCCCACCCCGGGGAAAAATTATCTTCTATGAAACCAGTCCCTGGTGCCAACAAGTTTGGAGACCACTGGTATAAGCCTCCTAGTTTATGATGATTTGTGAAAACAACCTAAGCTATTTGGCAGGAAAAAATGAGTTTTTAATAACCACATCTCAGATGGCCAGTGGCAAAGGTACACAGCTTTAGCAATCAGATTCACTGGAGTGGGGACTGCCTTATGAATTAAAAAAATATCACATTTTTTTTTTACCAAGAAAAGCATTTTTTTGGCAATATGGTCCCTTAAAATTTAGTAAACTTCCTTCTATTTATGCCTGGTCAGTTTCACGGCTTGCTAAACACAAGTCAACTGTTGACCTGGGGATGCTTCTGACTCTTCTGATAATACTGGCCTTTGTTCTCTGTCCTTCTCCCTGGCCCTGTTTACAGACCTCTGTCCAGAAGTAGTTCAAATAGCAGTCTCAAGCAGGGAGCTTACGTTGGTGTAGTCTGTTGATGTATCAGGTGGAGTCACTGAGAGGGAGGTATTTGAAAGAGATCTGGCTCCTCAGGTTATTCTAGGTGTCGGGATCGCCTTGAGTTAAGATTCCTGTTGTCTCTCATTTCCAAAGGGCATAAACTTGTCTCTTTCTTGTAAAACTTTACTGAAGATCACAAGAGAATAGCCAATTCGTCCTTAACATCCTGAAGTCTTCACCATTTTCCCTAACGCTAAGCTTTCAATGGGCATCAACTGAAAATATCTGCATTAGTTAATTCATAGCCACATATCACGGTCACCAGCTTCCTAGCCCGGAGCAGCAGAAGTCTTCAATTCTGGCTGTCACTTCCCCTGCACTAGATTTCTCCTTTGAGGACAGGACACTTGCAGACACTCCACTTTCTCATGCCACACAAGTTGGCATACTTTCTCCAACTCTGCTATTAGCACACAGCAGGTAAACCCAGAGCATGACCCAGGAGACACCAGCTTTGCTTGCCATCCCTTAGCTTTACCCTCCTCCTATGCTGGCTTCCTCCACAAGGCTAATAGGAAACAGCTGTAGTGTTTCCTGATGTCACAGGTGCAATGACATCTTTTTCATGTTTTTCTTCAGAAGCAAGAATTTCCTAAAACCCCTTAGCAGCCTCATTAGGAAAACTGGGCTGTGTGCCCTTCCTGAGCCAATCACTAGTAAGAGCAGTAGAAACTCTAAGGCAGTTTTCAAAATGTCATTTAGGGCTAGGGCTGGGAATAGAGCTCAGTGACATAGCACCTGTCTTGCTAGTGTGAGGTCATGAGTTCAATTTCTGGTACCAAAAAGGAAAAAAAAGCCATTTGGGGAGCCCTGAAGTCTCTGAGACCCTTTTGAAAAGGGGTCCATGAGGCCAAAAGTATTTTTAGCTTTGTAACATGACTGCATTTTTCTTTCTCATTTTCTCCCTGTGGAGTTTCACAGACACTATGTGACGGGAGAGGCCATGACATGCTGGATACAGATGCAAATGAAACTCCAACTGTCTTCCATTAAGGCGGGCATCAAAAAAATTTATAAAAATGTAACAATCCCACTCTAACACAATAATTTTATAGTTTTGGTAAATAGAGTTATTTTTATAAAATTATGTGAGTAAGTTAGTATGCAATGGGCTTATTACTATCTTTAAACTGATTAATAGTTTCTAAAGTTCTCAGTTTTAGAGTCAAATTCAGAAGGCATGCTGTAACCCATACAGATGGAAGCTCTTTGGGTTTCTTAATAAACTCTGAATTGCAAACTGGTCCTCAGACCACATAATTTGAAAACTACTGGCACTGAGGTTGGCATCTTCTGTAGTCCTATGTCTCCAAGGAAGAGACAGATCTGGTAGATCAGGATTCTGCTAGAAAAGACGTGTTGAGGAAATAGTTACTAAACAGTCCACCAACAGTACCCATTCCTGTGCATGATATTTTTTAGCTGAACCGAGAAGTGGCTTACCCAAAGTTGCACACAAGTTCTGATATCAGTAGTCAGAAATTAAAATCAGAATTTAAAACATGAATACTGGTCAAAATTAGTTGGATCTCTGATTGCTTATACTTTTTTGCTAGGCCACATTTCTCTTTTGCAGAAAGCTACAGGAGATGGCTGGTGAAGCGAGAGTAAGTTGAGCACACCTATAAAATGCTGGTCAAAGTGTAAATGGTACAAGGCTTCCAGAAAGCAATTTGGCATTATGCATCAGAAGTTCATGCTCTTTAACCCAGTAATTCCACTTCTAGGAATCTACACAAAGGAAATAATTAGAAATTTGAATAGAATCTATGTGCAAGGACATTCCTCAAAATGTTATCTTTAACAATAAAAATTGGAAACAACCTGAATATCCAATAACATGAGAATAGTTAACTGAATTGTGATGAAATAGCCAACTTTCTTTTGAGTTGAGAATATGAGTATTCATATAACAAGCAAAAAATATTTTATGACAACCATGTTTTACCTTGATGATCAGAAAAATAATTAACAGTAATTTGACTTTGAAAAAATTAATAGCAAGGGGAAATACAATGTGCTAGTGAATGAACAAGCATGACATAAAGCCGGGATGTCGCTCAGAGCTCTGGAACTTGTCTAGCATGTTCAAGGTTCTGGGTTTCATCCCCAGCACTGCAGAAGGAAAGAAAAAATAATGGTAAAATACATTATTACTTATATATGTGTGGGAAACTTCTAGGAAGAAAATACTAACATGTTAACATTTGAAATTCTCTCTAGATGTGGGGGTACTGGTGATTTATCTGTTATTTTGCCCTGAATTTCCTAAGGCTTAGAATGAACATTTTATACCCCTGTAATTATGGGACAAATGAAGGTTACTACACAGATGGATGGGTGCAGAAAGAGGAGAGAAGAATGCTACAAAGTCACGCATCACTGCTTACCAGATAGGGAGAGAGAAGGAACAGCTCATGGCCTACCTGTGGCAGACACTTTTTTGGTGAACTGGTGGAACACAGTTTCAAATGGACTAGCAAGGTGCTCAACTCCATGCAAAATACTTAGCGCTTTTAGCCAAGGGTGGCCACTCACAAACTTCTGGTCAATAAACTACAAGCAGAATTTTACTCGGTGCTCTCAGGAACACCTCCTGCCTTCCTTTTATTCTTTATATGAGAATGACAATAGACATTCTTTATTTAATAATCTAGTTCTGTTCCTGCAATTAGGTTGTTAAATGAATTGGTCTTAAAGTGAGGAATTGTGTATCGAATGTACAGTACACTATTCAGAACAAAAAAAGAGTCAAAGGAAACCCCAGCTCAATGACTTTGCTTTTATTTGCATAACTGTCATGTACAGTGCTGTAATGTATAACAGGACATAAAAATATATTACTAGTTGTGGGATGGGAGGAGAACCAAGAAGTCAACCCACCCTTCCTGTGAACCAGCAGCAGCCATCTGGGCCAGGAGGAGAAACAAGGAGTCAGCCTGCCCCTATGTGAGCCAGAGCCATGGGCAGAGTGGAGAACCAAGAATTCAAGCCACCCCTTCCATGAGCCAGTGGCAGTTGTGGGCCACGGGGAGAATCAAGAAGTCAACCTGCCCTTCCCATGAGACAGTGGCAGCCATGCAGGCTGGGAGGAGATCCAAAATGTCAACCTGCCCCTCCTGTGAGCCAGAAGCAGTTGTGGGTCAGGAGGAGAACCAAGAAATCAACCTGCACTTCCTGTGAGCCAATGGCAGCCATGCAGGCTGAGAAAAGAACCACGAGGTCAACCTATGCCTCCTGTGAGCCAACATCAGCCATGTGGGCTGAGAAGAGAACTAAGAAGTCAGCCTGTCCTTCCCATGAGCCAGCAGGTACACAGGTTGGGAGACAAAAGCACCCCCACAACCCATGTAGGCAACTGGCTGATTTGCAGGAACACAGGTTGGGATGATAGCAACTGAGGTACAAAAACAATTTAATGCTTGTATTGATTGATTGACTTTGCAAGCCTGGAGCTGGTAATCTGAGCATCTGTTTAGAGGATAACAATATGCAATATAGCAACTATGGGGGATTTCCTTCTGTCTTGTTTTTGAAATCTAATATTTTTCTTACTGTTCTGTTTTGTTCCATTTTATTGTTTTGTTTTATTCTCTTCTAAATAAATAAATAGATAAGCAGATGTAAGTGCCAGACTGACTTACAACCTGGTGCCAGATGCAGCTGTACAATTGAAGAACATCCATTCACCTACCATTCTCAGGCCTGCTAACAGACGTAGTTAAAATTGTCACTTGCCTTGCATTGATAGGGTTTGATAAGGGTCCATAAGTAATTGATTTATTATGGTCTCTGTGCAATGAAACCTCTCTACTAATGTTAATCTGTATTTGCAACTATTCCCCAGAGCTAGTATCACTGCCTCAGCTCATAATCAAGCATTGTATTTTCATAAAGAAAACATAGTTGACAGTCTCACATGCATAGTTCACAATAGGCTTCCTGCTCCTAGGAGAATCTAATGTCACCACTGATCTGACAGAAAGTAGATCTCAGGCTGTACTTTGAAGGATGGACATAGTTTTAAATACAGATGAAGCTTCATTTACTCACCTACCATTCACTTCCTGCTGTGTGGCCCAATTCTTAACAGGCCATAGACTGCTATCAGTCTGTGACCTGGGATTTTGGGGAGCTTACAGAGTGTACCTTTATTTTGTACAGTTCTTGTATGTGGGATGTCCAAGGTCCCAGCTGATCTTCATCAGCCCAAATCCTGGTTTGCAGATGGCTGTATTCTTGTCATACTTTCACATGGCATGGAACAGAGAGAGTGAGGAGAAACTCACATCTTTTCTTAGAAGGGAGCTGTTCCATTCACTGGGGTCCCACTCTCATGCTCCAGTTGCCTCTCTGGGTCCCTAATACCATTGCAATGTGCAAAAAATTTCACCAGATGAGTACTGGGGGACAAAATATATTCAGTTCAAAAACCCAAGGTCTATCTCTAGCAGTCTTCTGTGAAATTGCAAATATTTCTCAGTACACAGCAATAATATTACTAATTACTTTCTGTGTATCAGGCACTTTACATATATTATCACATTTAATCATATTATTTCTGCTTTTCAGATAAGGAAGCTGAAGTTCAGACAATTTAAGAAGCTTGCTGGATTATTTCTGACTTTGGAATCTTGGGCTGCCAGTGCTGGCACCTTTTTTTGCACTTGTTCTCCTGAGTTCTGGTAGCACTGAAAGCCCACCCAAGACTCTGCAGTCAGAGGGGGAAGGAGTGAAATCCTTGGTCCCATACAGGCTCAACTTGTCCTCTAAGAGGTAAATTCAATTCAGTATGTACCAAAACAAACACTGATTTGCTTAAATAAACATGAAATGGATTATCTCGCAACAGGACATGCACAGGTTGGCATGGTTTTCAGGGGAGCTGGCAGAAGGGATGGTTTTGGCTGGTGGAGAAGCACAGAGGCAACCCTGACCCTCCTGACATCACAGTGTAGGGGTTGCTGCTATGCTGGCAATTCCTGGGAGGTGGGGATACCCACTGGCCCTAGCCAGTGTCCTTAGTTACTGGAGGGTACATGTTGCTGGTCCTGGTTTCCAACAGGTGGCTCACTCCAGAAGACACAGGTCACATTCATCTCCAGGACACCTTCCTGATCAACCTAGGCCCTTTTGAGTCTTTGGGGACTTTTAAGCCTGTTAGTACCTATGTATGTAAAAAAGCAATTATAAGAGAGTTTTGAGGAAACCAAATGCATAAAAATATACAGTTGTTATGCAATGATTCATCAAACATTTCATTTCACATCAGAATTATCCTGTGACATTTGACCCATGAGTGGTTAGCTTTGTATCTTGTTTCCTCCAGCAACATCAAAAGCTGGTTTCTCAGAATGGTGGAGAACAAGGGAGTTGGAGATGGTCCTGCATTTTGCAGGTGAGACAGATGAGGCTCAGAGAATGGAAGTGACAGCTGATCTGTGTCACAGCAAGGAGCAGGAGCCAGGTTGGGATACATCATCCTTTTGGCTGATCACCTTAAATGTCAGGAATCCAAGACACCCCTATGTGGTAAATCATTCATTAACTTATTGAAATTTCTTTCTCAGCCCAAACCGTATTGTCAAACTATACCAACATTGGTAAACAATGAATTCTATGACTTAACACCTGTGTGAAGTTTGATAGCACTTTCCATTTTTCTAGAACTTTGATACATTTTCAGAGGGGGAACTTAAATTTTGATAGTTTGAAATTTGCTGTATAAAGTCCATATGTATACTTATTTATTTTTGTAGACTTGGGTCATATCATATTCTTGCCTTTTTATTGGTATTAATTTTTCCTTTTAGATGTATTTAAACTTATGGCAGATCAGGGTTGATCTTAAAAAAATGATCATGGAATTTTAAAGCCTGACAGGACCATAAGTATTTGATATGTCTCTTTAGTATTGATGAAGTGACCTTCCTCAAAAAAAAATTTACAAGTAATTTTACCTATGTTATAATTTTTACGTACCAGTTTTCATGAAGACAGTGGATGCATAAGACAATGTTCATCTGAAGCCCCACTTGGGTTGCCTTTCTGCTAAGACTGATGATGTTCAAAAGCCAAGGGTGTATCCTAATTCTGCAGAAACTATAGCCCGCTCCATAATGTAGTGGCAAAACTGGCTGGAGCAAACAAAAGGCACACAATGCATAGACTAACACATAGGTGCAGCGCATGGAGTGAGACTTGTTCTGTATCATAAAGAGGGAGAAAGGCATAAATAACATGCTAGTTCCAGAAAAAGCAGCAAGGATACCATTCCAGTAAATAATAGCAAAGACTTGTTTCCGGCTAGTATCTGCCAAAGTTGGTCCAGGAAGGAGGACAGCAATGATGATCATTTCTCAGAAAATGCTGCTGTTCAGTCACAGATACAAGTGGCCTGGGAAACGGCACCACGCAAAGAAGCAGAGGCCAGGGATCTTGCTGACCACCCTCCATTTCCCTTACTCCAGCTTTCTCCATATCTCCCCACTGATGCTTGTCAAAGTGTGGCCCAGATTTCGAGAACCTTTGGAACTCAGGGAGGACCCAAATCATTTGGACAGGAGGAAAGAGAGGCCTTGTTCAGTGACCTGGAATGCTACGCTGTGGAACTTGACTGGTTATGAATTCTGTTTCCTTGCTGATGAAGACAGCCAGTGGTATGGGTTATACAGAAAAGCAAAAATGTCAGAAATCAGGTGTGTGAAACTTTAGAAGCCCTTGTAAAATTTGTCTTGCGTGTACAAACTCACTACTATATATTTGACCATCTCTGAGAGATTCTATCACCTTCATCCATTCAAGGACAATTGTGTGTTAAAATCATGTTAATATTCTGAACTAATTTTTAGGAAATCCCTAATATTGAGTCAATTCATTGTGTAGACAAAATTAGCTGAAATCTTTGGCACTTGGGATGGAATTATTGTTATCAACTTATATGGAACACTCGGGAGGCTGAGGTAGGCGGAGCGTTGTGGGTTCGAGGCCGGCTTGGGCTACAACGCGAGCACAAGGCCGGCCTGAGCTACATAGTGCGACCCTGCCTCAAAAAAAACCAGGGCTGGGAGTTTGGCTCAGTGCCTTAAAGCGCTTGCCCTGGCAGGCGCGACGTTGTGAGTTCAATCCCCGGTGCCGCAAAAAAATAAAATAAAATAAAACAACTAATATGGAAAATGTCTAACTCTTTCAATTTTTTATTTACAAAATTATGACTACTAGTAATTCTTTCTTCATCCTCCATTTGCAGAGGGCTTGGAGAAAGGAAGGATAAGATTCAGTTAGGGACTTCACAGAGGAGGAAACTGGAAGGGTAGGAGAGCCTTGCTCTCCTTTGGGGTCAAAGAGGAAGTTCAAGGTCACTATGATGTAGTTACTACCAACCATGCCCGGAGGCTTGCATGTAGGAACCAGGTGTTTCTCATGAGCTCTGAGAAGCAGTATTATCCCTGAATAGCTAGCAGTGGTGTCAAGGTGTGTGTCTCCTGCATAACCCAGATTTCTCAGATGTACAGTGAGGAGGCTGGCTGGAATGGTTATTCTCTACCCAGGCTGTTCATTGTGTCACCTGGATCATTGCAGAATTTAACAGTGTTCAGCCTGCACCGCAGGGGAATCAATCAGAAAGGGTTCTGAATTCAGAATCCAGAAATGATTCAGGTGGAGCCAGGCACTGGGGTTTTGACAAAGCCCCTGCAATGTTTCAGGTCACAAATCTCCCCCAGATACACACATATTGGAGGCTTGACTCCCAAGGTGGTGCTAAGGGAAGGTGGTGGAAACTGGAAGAGGCAGGGAGGTCTGTGGGTGCCTAGAGGGTGGGTCCTTAGGAACTCGTAGGAGCCAGGCCCCTTTTTCTTCCTCATTTTAGTTTCTTGAACAAAATGCAGCCTTGTTCCACCATGTACTCCCTCCACAGTGTACTGCCTCAGCACAAAAGCAACAGAGGCAGCCATGAGTGGAAATCACCCTTTTCTCTTTATAAGTTAATGGCCCCAGGAATTTGTTATGGTGATGGGAAGCTGATGGACATGGTCCCCCTGGTGAGCCCAGTGTGCACCTGGGTTATGCCTGAGAGTTCCATGACCTCATGCAACAGCAGCATTCACATCTCAGTGCTCTGACTAATAGATCCCTGAACCACAGCGCATGCATGTAGTCCTTATCTCCATATGGCAATAGGCCTCTGTGGTATACTTGAAGAAATGTGTTTATTTTATAACTGACAATAGTCAAGAGTACTCTCGCTACATCCCACCTTTGTCACATGGGGGCATATGCATGTATCTGCTTCTTGGGCAGAAATGCATAAGCAGTTTAAGAAAGGTCAGTGATCTGGTTAGTCAGGCAAACAAGGGGCCCTTAGGAATAATTCTGTAGGCCATACTATCACCCATCCACCGTAGATAGTTACCAGTGACTGTCTTCTGTGCAGGGCACTGTGCAGGTCAGCTTTAGAAGGTGCTCTGTGGGCTCTCCTGAACTTCTGTTACATGGATTTTACTGAGAAGCACCAGCTGGAGACCTTTTGTCTTGCTCTGACATTTTCATATTTGCCAGTAAGGAAGCACAGGTCTGCCCTCTGTGCTCACGCAGGCATTTCTGCCTCCAGAGAATCGAACAGTAGTAGTGAGAGTTGTAGTGTGCTTACTATGTGCCAGACATTGTCATTGCTTTGGCAAATGGGCTTTATTAAGGATGCTTGTTTCCCTTCAGATCTGTGTATTGAATCTGAATCTGCAATGTGACAGTGTTTGGAGTTGGGACTTTGGGGAGGTAACTAGGTTTAGATGGGATTGTGAGGATGGGGCCCCCATAATGGGCTTAATGCTTTTACAAAAAGGGAGGAGCTCTAAGACCTCTCTGAGGATGTAACCAGGAAGAGGGCCCTTGCCAACAATCCAGCCACACTGGTGTCTTGATCCCAGAATTTAGCCTTCGAAACTGAAAAACAAAAATCTGTTGTTCATACCACTCTCTCTATGGTGTTTAACCCAGCCTGACATTTCCCTCCTGCACTATTCTCTCATAGCAATTGTACTCTGCACCGAGCCCTGTCTGTCAGTGTTATTCAACCTCCACATCACTGATTGACTATTCAAGTCACAGGTTTGTTTCCACGCAGATACTATAAACTCTGTGAGGGTTTGGACTTGGCTTTCAACTTCTCTCCACTGCGGTCAGCTCTGAGGTAGACCCATGTGATGATCTGGCACGTGATGCATGACTGACTGAATCAATGAATAGATAGATAAACATTCCATGTTTTGCTTCCGGAGAAAGAATCAAATATCAAATGTCCCTACTGCCACAATTAATTTAACATATTTATTGAACACTCATTATGTGTCCAGATAAGCACTTTCCAAACACTGAACATATTTTTATCATCAGTCATTCTAAGTGGTCCCAAAGTGTACTTTCCTACCCTATAAAATTGACAAAGCAAGTAAATAGAGGTGTGTTTCTGGAAACGTGTGTGTGTGTGTGTGTGTGTGTGTGTTTTAAATGAGATCTTAGTAAATCTGAATAGACAAATATGAAATCTGAGATGCAGGGCATTTACATGGTCAGTGAATGTCAGGGGTGGGACTGGAATCTGGGCCTCCTGGAGAAGTGAAAAATTGTTTCCACTCTGAGTGGGAGTGAGCAGAGTGGAGCTTATGATGCGTGGGCATGGTGGGCTGGGAGCCTGGTTTATTTTAGTGTCTTCCCAGGTCCTAGAGAACAGATAACACCTTATCTTAAGTCCCTATCATCACCAAGGACTGAAGAAGAAGAAAATAAAAGAGTTGTAATGAAAATAAAAGAGTCATTTTTTCTTTATTTATTTGGAGGTTGGTAGTGCTGGGGATCTAACCAGGGCCTCTTGCATGCTAAACAAGTGCTCTACCTCTGAGATGCATCCCTGTGTAATGGGATGTCTGTCTTTTCTGCTGTGGGTATGTGCATTTGTATGCATATATCTTATAATGATGCAGAGAAGCAGACATTACGTTGGGGAGTTAAGCAATCAAGGATCTGATCCCAACTTTGGTTGTTAGTGAGATCCGTGATGTGGCTGTTAGTATGACTTGTGTATGTTAGTGTAATCTGTGTTGTGTTGTTAATGTGATCTGTGATGTGAGGCACTTACTTGTGACTGTGACTGTTAATCTTGATTGTGAATTTGATTGAGAAAGGCCCAGGAAATTAGTGAGGCACATTTTCAGGTGTGTCTGTAAGGGTGTTTCCAGAGGTAATTGGAAGGTGAAGCAGCAAATTAAGAAGGAGACTTGCCCTTTACGTGGGTAGCAACACTCGTTAGGGTGAGGGCCTAGATGGAACAGAAGTTGATGAAAGACAAAATCTGCTAGCACAGCCTCTTGCTCTCCCTGACTCCTCTCTGCCATAAGTCAGGCAGCTTTGTTATGACTGCTTTCTGGTGCATGGTGAGACACACTGGTGTTCTGTCTCACCATGCACCAGTAAGCAGTCAAAACATCAAATGCCTCCATAACACTGATTAATTTGACACATTTTTTGAGCACTGATTTTGTGTCCAGATAAATACTCTCTAAACATTCAAAGTCTTCCAGAATAAGAGGAATCAGGTGACCATGGACTGAGCCCTCTCAAATAGTGAGGCGAACTGTACCCCTTTTTCTTTAAGTTGTTTCTCTTGGAAATTTTGTTACAGTAACTGACTAATGCATTGTCAGAAACTGACTAATGCCTTTTCTCTTTTTCCTCTCCAAAATGATAGATTTTTATTAGATCAATTCTAAGGCTCCCCTCAGCTTTACACATTTAATTCTGGTAGCAAATTATCACCTTGATCACTTTTCATGCTTATATTTTCTTGCTAGGTTTGGTGGTGTACACTGGTAATTCCAGCACTCAGGAGGCTGAGGCAGGAGAATCACTGTGAGTTTGAGACCAGCCTAGGTTACATAGTGAGTTCAAGGTCAGCCTGGATTACATAGTGAGACCCTGTCTCAAAAAATTTTTTCTATTCTATTTTCTTCAATGATATAAAGTATAAAAAGAATTCTCTTGTGTGTGTAAATCTATGTGGAAAGATGTAACACTATACTACATATCATTACAGTTTTCCCTTCAATGATACAGAATACTTGATACCTGAAATTTAAAGGAGTAGGGATTCATTTTAATTTATAGTTTCAGAGGGTTCAGTCCATGGTTAGTTGACTCTAAAGCAGAAACATCACGACAAAGGGTATGGCAGAGCAAAGCTACTTGTTGCGTGGCAGCTGCGAAGCAGAGCACACAACAGCAACAAGAGATGTGTTCTCTAAAGGCTTCCCCAGAGACCAGTACCTCTACCCCAGCCCGCCTCCTCACAACAGCACCTTTAGCTATGGACACTGGTAGATTGACCCACTGGTGAGTACATTTTCTCCATGACTCTGTCACCTCACCAGGGGCCTCTTGATCCATCAAGCTGACAATGAAGATGATCTGACATAGCTGCTTATGTTAGTGATGACCGGCATCTTCATGTCTGAATCTCTGAAAGGGTTGAAAGAGTAATGATGGATATTGACTGCTTCCAATGAGCCAAGCACTATTCTACAGACTTTAGATGTGTTTGTTGATCTAAATTCATAAGATAACTCTATAAAGAAACAAAAATAAAATGAAGCAACTCTAGTAGGAAGCTACTTAGTGACCCCATTCATCTGAAAGATAGGGACTCTGCGTCTCAGAGAGGTTGAACTACTTGGTTATGTGGCTAGGAAGTGTTGACGCCAGGGTCTGGATCCAGGGAGTTGGTCTCTGGGAGCTTCCCCTCATCCTCTGTGTGCCTCTCTGTGGCTCCAAGCGCTCTGCTGTATTCTCTGCAGCACCCTCTCTTGCACAGAGTCAGCAAATGAAGTGAGGTGTACTGAATGGAATGGAAAAAATGCCAGTTGTAGGTGAACTCCTTTGAGAAAATTCCAGAAAATGTGCCCAAGGTAGCTGTAAGCAATGTCCTGAAGGCATTTAAGGACAGAGCAGGTGTTTCGGGGATGTTCAGCCACAGCGGGGATTTAGGATTGTTGGTCCTTGCAGGTTTTTTCCAGACTAAGGATTTAATGTTCTGTCTGATTCCTAGAACTGCTGGCCAAAAGAGAAATGCTTACGATAAACTGCAGTATGGGACCAAAGGTAACAGGAATCATGCGTTTGCATGATGTTTATCTTGTGGGCCAGCCAGCAGTAGACGGTCATTTGCTAGCAGTGTAGGGCTTTCCCCACAGCTTCCTTTCCTATTACAGTCCCTGTGAGGGAGGGGAGAATAAGACCCGAAAGGAAGGGACCTCCCCTGGGAGTGCCATTGTGGCAGGAAGCCAAAGAGGCCTTAGGACTGTGGATGTGAGAGCTCTCTAGGCCTTTGCTGCCTGGTCTAGTAAGTTTGGTGGTCAGGCAGCTTAGCCATGCCTACAACCCAGAGCTGACTTGGCAATGCATGTGATTCGTTCACCTCATTTACTGACTGTTTCACTCTCTGAACAAATTAAACAGGGTTCTTTATGTACTCATCAAGACCACTTACATTCCAGTTGCAATTACTGCAAAAATACATTAGCCTCAAACTAAGTAGTCTAAGGCAGGACAATCATTTCCTGATTATATCTCAAAGATGTGGGGGTTGATTGGGCTCAGTCAGGTGGCTCTTGCTAAGGGTTCTCATGTGACTGCCATTGAGAATACAGGGGCTGGAGATGTCTCAAAGGATCCTGTCATGGTTTGTGTATAGATGTCCCCCCAAAGCCTCATGCACTTTTAGATGGGACTTTATTTGAGGCAGCTGAATCTAGAATTTGTGACTGATTCATGATTCAACATTGGGATTAAGGGTGGATGATTGCTGGACCAACTCACTGATTGACTTGGCACCACCCTAATCCCGGTAGATTAGATGCAATATAAGGAACAGAAAGAGGGTTTTTTCACTCCTTTCCCTTGCTTGCTTTTGCTGTCTTCCTCCACCATGAACTGTTGCCCCTCTGCTATGTGCCACTCTGCTTTGCAGCTAGCTGATTATAAACTGAAACCTCTACAAACTGTGAGCTAAATAAAACTTTTCCCCTTTAACTTTGGGTGTCAAGTGTTTTGTCTCAGCAGAGTGAGAAAAGTAACTAAGACAGCTCCCTTTCTCGCATTCCTGGTGGTCAATACTGGATGTTCCCCGGGTCCCAGCACCAATGCACGAACTCACTGTGTGACTTGGGATTCCACAGTATGGTGCCTGGATTCCAAGAAGAAGCCTCAGGAGGGCCAAACAGAAGCTGTTTATGAAGCAGCATGGAAGCCCCACTGGGTTGCTTTCAGTAGAAGAAATGAATTCCTCATGGCAGGAGTGTTGATGTCACATCAGAAGAACATGTGAGATTGTTATACAACAGCGCAGGAGCTGCTGTTTACAAGTTCTTGGAATCACGAACAAGGAACTGAGTAGGACACTCAAAAAGAACAAACATAAGATTTATTAAAAGGAGAAGAAGCAAAAGTACACTTCACAAGGCAAGAGTAGGGCAGTGAGAATAACTCATGGTATTGGGTGTCTTAAGGTTTGGACTTATGGGAAGGTCCATAGCTAGAGATCAATAGGAGTCATAGCCCATTGGGTACCTGATTCTTCTCACCTATTGGGAGGGGGAGTGTCTGACCAAACCAGGCTTTTGAGGAAGTGTTGTGGCATCCATAACTCACTGTATGAGGGTGGGTGGGTTGGATCACAATACAAATGAGGTTGAATGCAGGACAGTGTCATGTACTTTTGGGTTTGTGCATGCCTTGTGATCTTAGTGGGGTACGATGACCTTTACCTATTGGTTTTCTGATATTTTAGCATAATTGTCCTTGCTTTGTCTGATTTCTCAGTTCTTGTCCCATGGCTTTCTGTTGTTTACTTGCCCTTGCTTTACCTCCTACCTCAGGGTAGGCCCTGGTGTTGTGGCCATCCTGGGATATACAATAAACTACACCTCTACCTAAAAGGCTCTCTCCCTTTCCAACTAGCAGTCAAAAGCCCTCTCCAGAGACCCTTCCTCCATTTCTCCTGCTGGATAGGAGGACCCTCATTTGTGCTACCACAGCAGTTCAGGCAATTGCCTCCTTGTCATTACAGTGTGAGCACAGGATCTGAGAGTTAATGTCTTTCATCTCACTTACTAGCCAGTCCCTGTGGGACTCTAACTGTTGTTTAATATTGTATTCCTGGTAACACAGGAAAAGAGGAGGAGGTGAGGGAAAAAGGAGCATGAACAATAATTCTAGAGTCCAGGCAACTTAGGGCTGGATTTCAGGCTTTTGACTGATCATAGGCAGTGCTGATCCTGAGCTGTGGGATGTGATGGTCCTGGCTGTGGTCACAGCAACTCATTGGAGGAGGTGGACCTGCAGTAGGTTTTACAGCCCTCTACTACTTCCATGTGTGTCTATTAGCTCTTCTGTCAACATCACACAGATGGCTCTGTAGACAAGTGAAGAGGATAATCCTAGAACTCTAAGGTACACTGAGGACAAAGAAGACTTTCTAAGGCAATGGACCTGCTGGTGGAGTTTATTGGGGCTTTTTCCTATTACTCTGTCAGGACAAATTCCCCCATAGTATGCAATATGCTGAGTACTGGTTGTGTGCATTAGGCTAAGGCAGGAGATTAGGGCATGGAAGACTGGCTGGGGAAGTGGGCCTGACTCGTTAATTACAAAGTCCCAGGATACATGTGCAGAACAGTTCCCAAAGCCTTGCACATGGAACCAATCAGAGAGTGCTGTCTTCAATTCTTCTCATGAAAACTCAAGCAAATTCTCAGTAGGATGGTCTAGACCTGTTGTCAGCATGAGGAGTAAAAGATACAAAAGGACAGTAGTTGTTAAGCTCTCCTCTTTTTTTTTTCTTTTTGTACCAGGAATTGAACTCATGATCTTGCACTTACCAGGCAAGCACTTGAGCCACTGAGCTAAATCACTGACCAGTGCTCCTCTTTCTTTCTGAAGTCAATGAACTCAAACTGAGATGGACTGGTTTAGCTTTTTTCTTTCCCTCTTTCTCCCATAGGAAAGGTCCAATCCTTTGCTCATCCCTTCTTTCCCAGGTTGGCATTTCATCCTTCTGAGGGCTTGAATTCTTCATTGGGTAAAGGCATGGGACTAGAGGGTGATAAAAATTAATGGAAGTTGGAAACCTCAGGATGTTTTCTGATGGAACTGTATCATGGTTTGTATTTAGATGTGCCCCCAAAGCCTCATGTATTCATGGGGAGGTGGACTTTTCAGAGGTGGCTGGATCTAGAATGTGTGATGCTGGGATTAAGGATGTGTGATTAGTAAATCAGTCCACTGATCGGTTTCGCATAGTTCTGGCTAGAATTAAGGGTATGAGTGCTATACCTGCCCTAGGTTGGGTAGGCTGCATACAATATAAGGGACAGAAAGAGTCTTGTCTTCCCTTTACCTAGCTTGCATTTGCTGTCTTCTGCTGTCACAAACTGTTTCTCCTTTGGTATGCCCCTCTGCCAAGCCTTCCTGCCTTGGACCCACCTGATTATGAACTGAAACCTCCACATAATGTGAGCTAAATAAACCATTGTTCCTTTAACTTGTGTGTGTTGGGTATTTTGTCTCAGCAGTGAGAATAAAAAGTAAATAACACACATTGGGAACAGTTTTCTAGTGTGTCCCACCGTATGGGGGGTGGGGTAGGTGCATAGCCTCTGTGTTTTTCCCAGCCAGTAAGAGGCCCTTGGGTGCACCTCACATTTATCTCCTTTTCCTTCTTCTCTTTCCTGGTGTTGGTCACTCATTGTGGGTATGAGTCAGTTAAGAGCTGTCAAGAGCCTGTTTTTTTCTTTTTATCTTATGCAAAATAAAACATTTCCATAACTAAATGATAAGAGAATAACAATTGCTATTACACTGTATATCATTATCTTCAAAGTAGTTTCTCAGTATAAGACATAAACCAAAAAGATTCTTACAAAGAAGAAACAGATAACATAAAACTTCCTTTTCAATGAACTAAGATGAAGTTTCAGTATAAATAAAAATTTAGTGTATGTATTGAAAAATTTTAAACAATAAAATAAGTAATTTGGAGAAGCATTTGAATTTATTCATACTTCCTATTTATCTCATATGTATACATAGTTTCTCACATATGAGAAAGCATGTGATACTTGAACTTGCATAGCTGATTTATTTCACTTAACATTATGTCCTCAAATTACACCCATTTACCTACAAATGCTTCAAGTTTACCTACAAATGTCTCAAGTTTATCTTCCTTCATGGAAGCATAGTACTCCATTGTGTATAAATACCACATTTTCTTTATCCATTCATTCATCTGTTGATGGACATACATGCCTGGCTCCAAGATCTAGCTATTGTAAATTGTACTGCTGTAAACATGGGTATGCACATGTCACTGTAACATGCACCATAATATGATTTTTAACTCTTTTGGGACAATACCTAGGAGAGGAATATCTGGGTCAAATGGAATTTCTCCACGTTGATTTTCTAGTGGTTTTACTAGTTTACATTGCCACCAGCAATGTATCAGAGTTCCTTTTCTTCCCCCCATATCCTCACTGGCATGTGTTATTATTAGATTTTTTGATGATAGCCACTCTTTCTGGGGTAGGGTGGTATCTCTATGTAGTTTTAACTTGCATTTCCCTGATGGTCATCCATGATGAGCATTCTTTCATGCACTGATTGGCCACAGAGAGCCGGTTATTAACCCAGTTGCAGAATAGATGATTCAGATTTCATGTGTGCAACTTAGAATTTACTGTGCCTTTTCCTCCTCAAGCTTCTGTTCTATATGATACTTTGTTCAGCTTTCTCTTTAGGGAAAGTGGTTACTGGTAACAGGGTCTCCACCTTAAATATCTGCCTCCTCCAATTTACCCCTTTTGGTGCTCTAAGTCTTATTGGCGTTTTCCCCCTAGATGGCCTTTTGTCTCTAGGTATCCTTAATTAGTCACTTTCTCAGGGATTTTTTTTTTTCATCTCAGTCTCACTTTTCACCATATTTGTTGTCCATTTTGGCTCATCATGTGAGTTATTCTTTGGGGTTGGCCATTTTGGTTCATCCTATGTGTCAGTCACATCGTTCTACCTTGTGTGTTTGTCATTTTCTTTTCTTTTCTTTTTTCAACTGGTCTTATGTTCACTAGGGGCTCTCACCCTCATAGATGAGCACTAAGCCTCCAGTGGAGAACATATGGGCCTCCTCCCTTCTCTTTTGAATTAGGTTAGATCCCTTTCCTTTTTTCCAAACAGAAATTCAGGTAATTTCAAATACATGCTGTGGGGCCTGAGCAGAACAAAGGAACTGCCAGTAAAGCTCAACTCAAGTGAATATAAGTATGTAAAAGTATAGCCATCCTGGTTCTTAGAACTTTTTAAGTTTTTTTTTAAAGAGGTTTCTGTCTCTTCTGCCTTAAATAAGGCATTGAGATATTTATTATGGGGTAAATTCAAGAAATATTGTTCCTCAAGTGACTCTAACCTGTTGTTTTAAGAGTTTACTGTTTCTCAAATGGCTAAGGGAGTTCCTGGGTTGGGGCTCCATCCTGATCTCATAGGAATTTCTAAGGGAGCGGCTGGAGGGCACCACCCTTCTCCCTAAGAAGTTAGTGCATCACAATATGGAGAATCCTAAGGCTAAGAGGGTACCTCCACCCTCAGAGGGCTCTACTTTCCTGGGAAGGTACCAGTGCCACCCCAGTTTCATGTAGAGATGTCTTAGTAACTGAGTCTTACAGAGGATGCTTTGTGGACTCTACAGATCTCCTCCTTCTGTGTGGATGCCATTTGAAGGACCCCAGACCTTATTTTCTCTCTCTTTGTAGGCCTCAAGCAAGCCATGGGAAACATCACAAACAGCACACCACAGATCCTAGTAATTTTGCCATTAGGTTGTATCCTAGAACCATGGGAAATGTTTGACCCTACCAATCTGAAAAAGGAATGACTTATTTTTGCTGCAATATGGTTTGGGTCCAATACGAACAAGGGAGTGGCGAGAGATGGGAACCAAGTGGCAGTTTAATTTACGATACTATTTTTCAGTTAGATCATGTCTTAGTTACTTTTCTCATTGCTGAGACAAAATACCTGACACCCAAAGTTAAAGGAAGAAAGGTTTGTTTAGCTCACAGTTTGCAAAGGTTTCAGTTCATCATAGTTGGCTATCTCCAAGACAGAGTGGCATAGCAAAGGGCCATCACAGAGAAGAAACAGCTCATGGCAGGCAGAAGGCAGCAACAAGCCTCTTTCTGTCCCTTATATCTTATCCAGGGTATCCATCCTTAGAGTGGGTAACACTCACATCATTAATCCTAGCATCATATTTTTGATCCCATTGTCACACACCCTAGATCCAGCCACCTCCAAAAAGCCCCACCTATGACCGTATGAGGTTTGGTGAGGGCATCTAGTCACAAGTCATAACAGATTACCTCTACAACAGGAAGGAATATGGTATGAAATCTCTTATGTAGAGGCTTTTATGGTTCTTTATGCTTAGAAAACCCCACAAACTATGGCGTTTAGAATCCTGAGGAAGAGGTAATTGGTAGCTTGGGGGAGGGTTGGGATGAGAGTATGATAAGCCTCAGCCTGAAGCTTGGACAAAGTAATCAGGCACAAGATCAACAGCAGAGGCAGATCCAGGCCACCCCTCACAAGATCTACCTCTGAGGAGTCTCCAGCACATATGGAGGCTGTTGTGGTCCCTTCACTTGGGAGATAGTAGAAGTACAGTCTCTGCTGCTCCCATCAGTGGTCCTCAGCCTCCAGAGTGCAGCATATTCAGAGTCAGACACCAAGGGATGGGGTGGCCAGCACTGAGCTGAGTGCCCTCAGGAGCCCCTGCCCCTCCCATACGGCAGAGCACAGCAGAGATGCCAAGAGCTCCACCCTTAAATGCTTCCAGGAAGCTACTCGGCATCAGGGTGACAGGCAAGTTTCCTACTGCACCTCCCTCTGCCAGGGACCCAAATAGGCTGGCAGTGTGTGTGTGTGTGTGTGTGTGTGTGTGTATCTGCTGAAGGTGCAATCAGTGTGGCAGAGGAAATAACCTGGGGACTTCTGAGTCCTGGCTGATCCCCAGAGGACTCCTTCCAGCTCCCTATTCTTGGTGCACAGCAGGGCAGGAGATTTTCAGTTGTGGGCAACTGTCCTTTGGGCCCCTGCCCCTGGCTGTCCTGGCCAACACCCCTGAGCCATGTGGATTCAGCAGCTGGGAATTCAGGACCAGGTGCCCTTGTCCATCTGTTCTCTCAGCAGTCACTTAAGCAGATAATGTTCACAAATGCAGGTGAAGGGAGAGTAAGTGAGCCTGGCCCCCTCCAGTGGGAGCACAGATGTTCAAGGTCAGTCACCCGTGTTGTGCCCATTGCTCTAGAGTGGCACAGTGCAGGTGGTGTCACCTCCTTCCCTGCATGCAGGAGGATAGTGGGGTCTGGGAGATCTGCTGATTTTCTACCACCTGGTATGGAAATTAGACCCGAACAGTCATCTTACTTGAGATAGGTACAAACAGATCATACTGGGAATGAAGAGTGGAAGGAGAGAATTTCCAAAGCATATGCAGGAGCGTTGAGATAAGGTAAAAGCTAAGACACCCAGTTACATTTGAATTCCATACAGGGTGAATAATTTCTTACTATAAGTGCATGCTTATGCTAAAACCTTATCCACTATTTATCTGAAATGTGCACAGGGTGGCCTATATCTCTATTTGCTACACCTGGTAGCCCCACGTTAAGAGTAAGAAAAGTTGCATGGCAAAGGAGATCAGGGATACTGAAAACAAATTTTAGGGATTTCAGGAATGGCATGGAGCTAATTTTGCATCCCTCTCTTCCACCGTTGTGTGTGGGACAGGGTGCTACTTGTCCCAGGTGGGAGGGTTGGGCTGGAGGGAAAGAAAGGGGGCTTTAGAGTTTGATCTGCTGCTACAATGTGGCTGAAACTCAAGGACTTAATGTCCAGTGGTCTAAGTCAGACACAAAAGACAAATATATGACTCCACCTATATGAGTTACCTAGACGAGGCAAATTCACAAGGACAGAGAATAGAAAGATGCTTACCAGGGGCTGGAACAGGAGGGGTTATGGGGAGTTTGTAGCTTGTGTGTTTGAGTCAGGATCTCACTATGTTATCCGGGTTGGCTTTGAACTTGTGATCTTCCTGTCTCCCAAGTGCTGGAATTACAGGCATGCAGTACCGCGCCTGAGTAGGTGTTTACATGTGCTGAATACAGAGTCCTAGTTCCAGGTGATGAAAAGGTTGTGCAGAGCCATAGCAGTGATGGTTAGACAGCATGGTGTGAGTACTCTAATGCTACTAAACAGTTACATTATTCAGCTTCGTTACTATGATGAAATACCCAAGGCAGCTTAATTTTTCAGAAAGAAGGGGTTTGTGTGTTTCGCTCACAGTTTCAGAGCTTAGAGCTTGAGACTGGTTAAGGGCAGCAAGACCCATCGGTTTGGCCTCTGTGGGGAGCGAGTGGATGGCAGTGTATCATGGTGGGAGCCTGAATGGGGGCAGAGAGGAAAAGCATGGTGGGGCCTGGTGTGCTCTCTTTGTAAGGATCCTCTGACAAGGCCACCTCCTGCCCAATGACCTAAATTCTGCCGCTAAGCCTCACTTCCCAAGGGTTCCACTTCTTCCCCCAGCAGTGCCTTTCTGTGGACAAAACCTTCAATCACAGTGGACATGTGGGTGATACTCAAACCACGTCTAAATGATAGTCACCATTAAAAATTGTGGTACATTTTTGGTCAAGTGTGGTGACGCTAACCTGTAGTTCCAGCTACTCAGGAGGACGAGACAGAACAGCTTGAGCCCAGGAGTTCAGGGCCAGCCTGGGCAAGAGAGCAAGACTCTCATCTCTTATTTAAAAAAAAAACAAAGTAAATTATTATGTATATTTTTATCACAATTTAAAAAAGCAATTTAGTCTGAGGTCCTGAAAAGAGCTGCAGAGGCAGGTGCAGCCAGCTCACATCCTGGTTGCCTCAAGCATGAAAAATATAGAAACCTAGATGAAGTTCAGGGTTCTTAGGCCCCACATCTAGGATGCAGAGCCAGAGCTCAGTGCCAGCCAGAATGGGGACAGGCTTATGTGACCCAGTTGAGGTCACACTGTGGACCAAGACTCCGGGGATCATATCTTCACACACAGCTCATTCCTTTACCCTACAGGGAGAGGAACACACAGCCCTCTTGCTCCTGCTCTGCCCTGCACTCCTGAAGCAATGAGCTAATCTCTTTTCCCATCTTTCTGAGAAGGGGTGTCTAAAAATACAGCATCTTCTCGCAAACAGGCTCCAGGGGTGAAGGGCAGATCACCAGAGGGGTGCAGATGGAGGACGAAGGGTCTGGATTTAGCCTAGGCAACTGGCTCAAGTCACCCCCAGGTAGAGCCAGCAAAAGAGAATGGTTTGCTCTTTAGGACTGGGGACTCATGTGGCCTAGTCACAGCCTAGGGGGATCATGGATTGATGTGGGGTTTTGGATACAGAGTATGAATTTTATTCAGCAATTGCTAGGACTTCGTCTTGGTTCTTGCTTTAGGTGCCCAGGCTGGGCTAAATTCAGGCCAGACAGAATTAGCCACTGCTTGGATAGACAAATCTTACAAGGAAACCACAAGACCAGGGAGATGTGGGGTGAATAATTCAGGAGCAGTTCTCAATGGGCAACCAGGGGCTTCTGATGGGACCAACTTCATGTTACCTAGCTAAAGGAACTAACACATAGCTCTGTCCCCTGCCACCCCAAACAGCACTATTCATAGCAAATATTTTAGAATACTGTCTGTGTTATTTAAAGGGATGTTCATGATGGATATAACTGACCTACATATATCATTTTAAGAAGTAAATATAATGCCTTAACTGTGGAAGAAATCAAAGGAAAGTAACTTAAGTACCTTGTATTTTAATATCTAAACACTTAGGCCCAGTTGCATTAAAACACAATGGAGCATTTGGACACTAATCTTTATTACAATGGACGTTTCTAGGTTTAACAACAGCAAGAAAATATCCAACTGAAGATCACATGCCTTTTGGATGTTTGAAATAAGAGTTAGCTATGCGTGGGAAAGGACAGGGGGAGAGCCACTGAGAATATGGGAACTACACTGTGGCGGTGCTGATGACTTTGTATCACCCATGGCAATAAAACGATGGGATTTTCCAGAATGGTGAGCTACACATCAATAGTTTCAGGCAAAACACATCCCTGCCTGGATTTGCACTCTAGTTGGAAAGTTCAGTGAACTGATAGCGAGAAACACTTCCCACCTTATGGAAAGCAGACTTTGATTCTGTTACTGATTTATAAGTATGAGTTTCACTTACACGACTTTTGGAAAATTGAGCAAAATAGTTCTCCGCTAAGGGAACTGTGCGGTACCTTACAAATGTCTCATTAGGGATGCACTGTGGCCTCTTTTCTAATGGGAGTAGTGTCTCAATCATGTGACAACCCCAACCCCCACTGACGACCAAAATGCTCTATCCCCATCATCTCATTCTTATCCTTCACATCCCTTCCCTTTCACTTTTTACCTTCCCTCTAATTATGTAAGTCTAAGAAATAGGCGCAGAGAACGGGGATAGCTTAATCCTTTCAGCCCACGTAGGACGGTGGAAGAAAAAGCCATTTGATTCCCTGCTAGGGCCAAGGGCTCAAAATCTGCCTCAGCAACAAGCCATCACCACAAGGGATGCTTGTGAGCAACCACTGTCATTCTCAATTCTGTAGAGACGTATGCTGCAGGAACCTCCTTCCAGCACATCACCTCGGCTGAATCCGCACACTGACCCTGCCCAGTAGGTGGGACAAGGTATCTTAACCTCCTCCCCACTCCTGGGACAAAATACCTGACACCTGCAACTTCAAAGAGGAGGGCTTCACTTTACTCGCGGTTTCAGTCTGCAGTTGGCTGGCTCTAAGGCAGAAACGGCGTGGTCTGGCAGAGGGAAGTGTTTGACCCACGGAAGCTAAGAAGCAGATGGGCAGGTGATGAGCCAGGGGACAAGGATACACCTTTCCAGGTTCCATCCTAGTCACCTGCCTTCAACAGGGCCCTACCCCCTACCAGCACATTCAGCTACTGAACTCATCAACAGATAGATCCATCAACAAGTACAGGGGTAACCCTAACTTGCAATCCAATTGCCTTCCAAACACATGAGACTCTTGAGGGCCATTTTAAATCTAACCCCTAACACATGGACACAAGATGCATTGAAGAGAAAGAGCCCAGAGAGCTTGTGGGACTTCCTTCCCGAGGGTCAGTTTCTGCCTGTGGATGGCTTCCTGGCCAGATCTCCTATGTGGCGCAGCCGTGCTTCGTGCTGTGAACTAACGGACCTGTCTACTCTGTTAGGAGGAAACTCCAAGGAGACACAATCCTGCCATCTTTTACCTTACTGCTCTTCCCAAGCACTAGTATAGTTATTTACAACCAGCAGGTATAAAATAAATATTAGTAAATGAATTGGTAGCTTCCTTGCTTCCAATACTCTTGACAGGAGTCTCCTCTTCAAATAGGGTCACGTGCCATTTTGTGGCAAATGTCTACAGCAGCTGGCCACTTCCTCTCCAGGAAGAAAGTATGTATTTCACGTCTTCACAGTTCAGCTCCAGGGGCCTTTCTTCCATGAGACTTGCCATCCTGTCCACTCAATGAGTCACTTTTTCCTCTGCAACTTCAAATGCATTCTGATTGAAAGCAGCCCTCACTGGGCAGGTGGTTGTCTTACTATAGGTAGGCAAGTTCCCTCCAGGGAAGGACTCTGCTCTCATCTCTAAAACCAGCATTCAAATCCTGATTCACAATTGTTGTCTACAGTGATTCTTTCTTGGACGCAGTGATGCCGTCGTCATTGGTAAGGAAATAACCACCAGGGGGCAGTAATCACAGCTCACAGACGTGCTCACCCTCTGTTCCAGCAGCGGACAGGTATTCTATGCAAGAGTTTTATTCTGCTAGAACAACCACAAGCAAGGTACACAATAGTTAAATTCTGCTTAGTCAAATAAAGAAACAAATAATGTGAAAAATGGGAGGGAAATTGAAAGAGAGTCAGAAAAACAACATTTTTTGGGGGAAACTTTTGGAGTTTGGAAAACATGGGGAAGATGACATTTTCTGCTGTATGTTCTTTGTGCTTCTTTAGAAATACTTACATCTTCAGTCTTCAAAAACATAAGCAGCTTATCAAGAAAGACATAACATGCTCCTTATTCTTAAGGAAAACAGGCACTGAGATCTGTAAAGGAGACTGAAAACAACGAATGGTATTTTCGATTATTCCCTTGACTGACTCCTGTCATTTCTTATTTGCTGTGAATTTAATATGTTTTAAATCTAGAATTATGGGTTATTTATTTATTATTTTGCTAGATTTTTTTCTCAGTTAAAAATGAATAGAAGGCCATAAAAATTTCAAGTCATGTTATTATTCTAGTCCTTTTGGAGATCAAAAAGAGCTCACAGCTTATTGGAGAATGGTCACAGTATACTGGGAGGGGGGAAGGGCAGACCTACTTTGAAGAATTCATAAAATTCACCTATATTGAGGATCATATAAGAAGAGAAATTTTACAGGTGATTTTTTTTTACAGGAAGTCATTTTAAGGAAATTTTAGGAAGGTTTGGAATATCTTTGTAAAGTCAAGGGAGACTTTGTAATCTCCCATGGAAGGTTTGACTTATGTCCCTGGGGCTGATGGACACAGTGGGCTGCTATATAACTCCAATCTGGAAATTTTTAAGGCAGGAAAGAGGTGTGTTTCCTGCTGTCTCAGAGTTTAGAATGAAGAGCCTGTTGCTGCTGCACTGGGCTCAGTTTATACCTAGAGTCTGGGTCCCAGCTGTATTCTGCATGTTTCCCAGAAACCTGGTGTGGGCCACATGTGAGAGGTAGACTGAGACCCTGTCTGGCAAAACTGCCCAGAGAGGTAATGGGCCATGAGGAGAAAAACTGCAGGTAGACTGCTGGCTTTCTCAATGCTGGAATAAGAGTAGGCACAAGGTTCCTGAAGAAGATACACTCCTCTGGGCCCGATTTGTAGGCAAGAGGTTTCCAGAGGTAGAGGGTCTCCAAAAGGTCTACAGCAGCTCCTAATGAGAGAGTCAGTTACAGACATTCATTAGGTCCAGAGAACACAAAGCCATCTTAGCACAGGGACACTCAGATGAGAACTTCCCTACTGTACCTTTCTCCCTGGCCTTCCCTTTGCAGCCCTGAATAGTCAGAAACAATAGTCGGCATGTTGTGGAGGTGATCCAGGGAGAGGAAAAAACACTGGGCATGACCTTCTCTTCTCTGCAGCAGGGTCCAGGTCTTTCATGAAAGGGTAGAATTCTTACCTTTGAACAAAAATCAATGTGCAGATTATTCTGTTACCTGAATTTATAATCTCTGAGTTGTCACTGTGTTTTGCAATTTGAAACAACCCTATAGTTTTGCAATTAGCTGTAAGTGGCCAGAAAATTCTTAAAACTGTCTGAGTTTTCATCCAGAAACACTAACTTCACTGAGCAATAGCACCCCTCATTATGGTTCGTTCATATATTGTTTGCTTTATGTATAAAGCCTGCAAGAAAAAACAACAACATTTTAATAGCAGCAATCTTTGGGGAGTAGAATTATGAAGGATGAGATTGCTTTTGATTTCTGAGTCCTTTAGTTAGCCTTCTGTCACTGTTACAAAATACTCAAGACTAACAAAAGTAAAGAATGGAAGGTAATGTGGTTCACAGTTTCAGAGGTTTTAGTCCATGGTAATTGGCACCATTGCTTTTGGGTCTAGTAAGGAAGTGCATCATGGGGCAAGCATGTGGTGGAGGAGGTCTTTTGGAAGCAAAGAAAGTGACAGGAAGTGATGGAGGTCCAATATGTTCTTCAAAGTCACATTCCCAAAAATCTAATTTCTTCCCACTAGGCCCTACCTCCTGAAGGTTTTATCACCTCCCAGTAGCACCATGGACTAGTGACCAAGGCTTCAACATGTGGACATCTGGAGTGTATTTATGATCCTAACCATAACATTAGGAGTTTCTAAAATTTTTGCCATGAACATATTTTAATTTTATAATCTTATAGAAATGAAAATAAGCAGTATTCTTTGAAAAAGTAAAGATGAAGTTAAAATTATGTACATAAAAATGATATCAGGCTGAAGTTCTGAAGAAAAATCCTGCTTGCTTGTGATGGGGAGTGAGGTGGGAGGTTGGAGGCAGAGGCTTGACCCAGGTAGAGAGGATGAAGGGTGATGGTGAGGGAAAAGAGTAAGTAACCTGTCTGAGAGTTTACCTTACTTCTCTTTGGCGCTAGTCACCTGCCTCTCATGCTCCTCCATCAGTCCTAGATCTCTTGCCTAACACCCAGGTCTGAAATGTCTCAGTGCCCACAAGCCAACTCTATGTCCTGGATAGTTTTTGATGACCATATCATATTCCCAATGGAACTTGCAAGTGGTATCTGAGGCTGTAAGCAGCCTTTAGTTCCCAACCTAAGTCTTCAATAGGAGGATCTTCATGTAAGAATTGGGACCAAATGGTTCTTTGTGGTAAGAGACTGTCCTGTGTCTTGTAGGATGCTTAGCAGTATCCTGGGGTGATTCTATTACAGTGACAATAAATGTGAAGACGCCTCATTTGGCAGTGGGCAGTGTTATAGACTGACTATTTGTATCCTCTTCCACCAAAATTGTATGTTGAAGTCCTAACTCCCAGCATGATTGTATTTGGAGATGGGGCTTCTAAAGAAATAATTAAGCTTAAAGGAAGTCAAAAGGGTAAGACCTAAAGCTGATGGGACTGTGGTCATATAGGAAGAGAAGGAGATACCAGGACACACACTCTCCTTGCACTCAGTGGAAGGGATGTGCAGAAACACAGTGAGACCAGGGCCACCTTCAAGCCAGTGAGAAGTCTCACCAGCAACCCCATTCTACCAGGCCTTTGACTTCCAGTCTCCAAACTGTAAGAAAACCAGTGCTGTTGAAGCTGCCAGGCTGGGGCATTTTATCAAAGCACCCCAAGCTGACAGAGCCAGGCCCTCAGTGCTATTCTAGGAAGAGGGCAGCAGCCCCTGTGGCCCCTGGAAATACAAGCAGCCTTTCTCCAGGGATATTTGCCGGCCTGTCAGATGCCCCCATCAAAATGAGAGGATGGGATGCTGTGTTCTTGGTAAAAGTAACAAATGATTGTCATTGATAGTTATAATAAACACTTCAGCTGGCCAGCCTATAAAATCTTGTCTCTGGTACACTCCAGGACTCTCAATTGGCCTGTCTTTCAGGGAAACCTCAGTAAGAATACTCAAGGAGCAGAATATTTTAATTGCTTGATTTTTAAAAAACTGAGCATTAAACTCTTCTGAGGGGGGACGTAAGTTTTGTGTTGATACACCATTAAGAATAAGCATGTATTTCTTAAAAATCACCTTTGACAACTGAAGATCTTGTGGGTCTTGGGGTTTTCATTCTGAGCATCATTTTCTTACTGCATAAAACTATGGGAGAATTCAGAAGGAACAGATACTTGGCTGACAATCCGAGATTATCCCTCGAATACTGTCATTACAATAAAAGAAGTTCAATATAGGTTACTTGCTTACCTTGGCCCTTTTTGCTAAAGATGTAGCAAGGAGAGAAAGTGGCCCTCCCTGTCGAGTGCTGTGTAAGATGAGTTGCCAGTGGCCTTGGCTGTCCTCAGAACATATTAGGTCTTGGGACCCAACAGCAGGCACCAATCCCAGCACAAGGGCCTCGCTCCTTCGTTGGTCCATTTGGGAGACACAAATGGCCACGCAGAGAATCTAAAACCTCTAGTGGTTTATCTCAGAAGATGGTGAAGGCCAGTCCCTAGGGGCTTTGGAAGAATCTGATTTGGACTGTGAGTAGTGCCCTGGGGTCAGGGCGGTGGTGAGAGTTCAGTGCCCAGACTTCTTTTCATCTCTGTATCACCACTCTGTCCATCTCCTTGAGCCAAGGACACTCAGAGTGGTAGCCTGTAAACTGCTCTCCTAGCCCTCAAGCTTGCCTTGTCTGAGTTGAAGCAGTTTCAGTGATGCCTGTTCCTTCTTGAACTCACCAGGGGATTCTCATTGTTTTTAGATTAAAATTCAGGATCCTTGAGTGAAAGAAGCCAGACCTAAGTGGCCACATACTTCATGATTCCTTCATATCAATTATCTGGAAAAGGCAAAACTGGGGACATAGGAGGAGGATTTGTAGTTGCCTGGGGTGGGGATTAAAAGTAAACATGCCTGAAAGATCATGATAGAGTAATGAAAATGTTTAAGAACTGATCTATGGTGATGCTTTGTACAGCTTGGTAACTTTACTGAAAAACTCATTAAGTCAGACAGTTGATAAGAGTAATATTATGGCAGGTATCTAGATGTCCCACCAAAGCCTCATGCAGACATCAGTGGAGCTTTTGGCAGGTGGCTGGATCATGAGTGTGTGATGCTGGATTAGGTGTGTGACACTGGGATTAAGGGTGCATGATAACTAAATGGGTTTAGCATAGTTCTGGGCGTGGATAATGGAAGCCCCACCCTTGGTGTGGGTGGCACCTACCCATAGGCTTATGGCCTGAATGAAATAGAAGGGAAAGATGGAAAGTAGGCTTGATGCTTCCTGCCTGCCTTCCCGTTGAGTTTCTCCTCTGCTACACCACCCTGCCTTGGATCCTGCCAACTGTAGCCTGAAACCTCCACAAACGGTGA
Source organism: Dasyprocta punctata (assembly GCA_004363535.1). Classification (NCBI taxonomy): domain Eukaryota; kingdom Metazoa; phylum Chordata; class Mammalia; order Rodentia; family Dasyproctidae; genus Dasyprocta; species Dasyprocta punctata. The sequence continues at coordinate 11,239 of RJWM01010095.1, read as the reverse complement.
GCTCAAATAAACCTTTCTTTTCTTTAACTTTGTGTGGCAGGTATTTTGTCTCAGCAATGAGAAGAGTAACTAAGACAGGTAAATTATATAATATGCAAAATTTTAGAAAATATCAAGCACCTTACTTTCACTTACCAGGTGCTCCAAATGCTCAGTGGGTGCTTGTCTCAAGCCTATGTTGCCCAGTTCTCCTCTCTCCATGTATTGAAGGAACAGCCTCATCTTAGATCTGGGAAGGTGTTGTATTGTTCCCTTCTTCCCCTTAACACTATCTTCAAACACCTGTTGTCTTCCTCTCCCAGAGTACCCCTGCTCTCACACATGTCCCCACCCACCGCCCAAAACTGCCTGACATTATCTGGAGCGCATCTGTCTCTAAGATATGTTCTCTTATCCACCTACGTGTGCTCCCAAGTGCATTTGAACTTCCTCTTTTGTGCCGTGCATCACATTCTGTTGTAACTACTCATTTCATGTTCGTCTTCCTTGCCAGTCTATGAACCCAAATATAATTTGTCACAGTGATAGTTCAAGGGCCCAGTGTGGTTTGGGGTACATAGTGGGGTACCAGAAATATGAATTTGGTGTCTAAATATAGGATAGAGGTACAGAGGCTGAAGGACCGGGCAGCTCTTCCAAGAGCACATAGAGTTATTCGGAGCCCAGCATTGCCCAGTTGAAGGCACGTGCTCAGCTTCCCCAGCGGTGGCAGGAAGAGGCGGAGGGGTTGAGGGGGGTGCGGCTGGGGTAAGAATGTGGCAAGGGAAGTTGCCCGTCTGCTGATGGGAGGCTCAGGAAGGTGAGGAAAAGTGACTTAAGGTCTTTGATCATCTTCACTTAAGCTTTACAAAGATATTTTAAAGTTTCCCTTCACTCTAATGTTCTGCAGTTCCTGTCCTCCTAGTGGACAGTGTTTTTCACAGTCAAAATGTTCAGGGTGTGTGCTACAGCTAGAGACTTCTGGGCTGCATTTGGGCCTCTGGAGGGGCATTTTGGGATCTGCATGGTAACATGCCCTTGGGTGACCTCTTTAAAATGCAAGCTTGTGAGAGGGTGGAGGTGGTGTCTACCTTTCTCACTCCTGCATTCCCCAAACCTGGCCCAGTACTGGGATAGGGTGCTCAATAAATGTTTCTTGATGGTTAGGTGACTGACTGACTGAATGAATGAATGCTACAGATACAGAAATGTGTGTGTCTAAGGCAGAAAGGAAGATGGTGAAGATGCAGCTCTCCTGAGACTTTGGCTACTTTCTTCCCTTCTCTGGGCTAAATTCTCCTGTTATACATAGGGCCAGTGACCTAAGTGAGTCCCAGACTTCTTCCTGCCCATGTAATTCATGGCACAAGCAGTCTGTGCTTTCTCTTTTGCCTTTGCCCGCATCCGTGAGAAGAGAAAGAGAATCAAGATGAAAATCAACCACAACCCAGAGATTTGCCGTCTGTTTTAATAGGAGGGATAGAGCCATACAGTTTAGAGAAATGTATAAAAAGACCTTTTACTTTTTGCTGGAACATGATATGGTTTGTGCATAGCACATACATATTTTTTAAAAAATGGAAGCATTACATTTCACAAGCACACAACTGAATGACTTTTGGTTTTCCGAACCGCTGTACTCAAACTGAGGACAGCTCTGCACCAGGACCCAGCCTGAGGTCCTTAATGAGTTACAGCTCTCTGCGGCTGGAATTTCAGTAGTTCAATGAGGTATACAAACAAGATTGTGTGCTGGCGGTCTGCATGCTGCACTAGACTCAGGATCTGACTGAGGCCCAATCACGGACTCCTCTTACTCTGGGAAGAAGATTCATCCACTCAGGTGTAAGCACGCTCTGGGGTATTTTTATCCATTCGAGTTCCATGCTGAAAATTCCTATCCTGGGCACTTTTCAGAGATGTGGCAAGTATTGCTGGTTCTTTCTCAGAATGAAGGGAGGAGCAATTATGATGGGGTACAAGGGGTGGCAAGTAGCAGAGACATCTCCTCAGCAACAATCAGTGCAGTGTTTGGGGAAAAGCATCAAAACAGAAAGGTGTTTCTTAGTTTGTGTCCACATGGAATGGGAGAGACGGGAATAGTGGGCAGAGAGGACTTTGTGGGGCCTCAGGGTCAGCAACTGCTTTTGGTAGCTGTGTCTGCCTCAGTGACCACAGCACAGCACAGCAAAGGCGATGGGCGTCAGACACAGGGAGAAAGGAGAGAAGCAGCCCATCGCTGCTTGCACATATGCTTCTTCCCTCTGGCCTTGCACAGGGTGAGAACTGGAAGGATCTGAGGTCTTAGGAGGAAAAAGGGGCCCAGAGTGTGGAAGAGGAATTCCACACTGCCCAGGGGAGGACTGGGGACAGGCTGGAGCATCAGTCTGGAGAGAGATCTATGCTGTATGTCTAAAGTGGAGAGAGATTTATATCCTGAATCAGATGACAAGAGAAACCATTCTCTTTCCTAAGCTGTAGGATGAGCTTAACCAAGGCTAACATGAGGGTAAATGTGAATGGTAGAGAAATTGTGGGATGGTAGCTGGGGAGAGGCTCTACAGGATAATGATAAGGTATTCATTACAAAATTAAATACTGCTTTCCAAGGGAAGTTAAAAAATGTATGGAAAGTGGGAAGGGAGGATGCATGTGAACAGTGAGACAAACATAATCAACAGCTTTGAGCAAGGAACTTAGAATTCTCTCGTTTCCTAGAACCATGAGGTCTGTCTACTTCCCTGAGGAGGATGGAGGTTTTACAAGGGTCCTGGGCTCCCCTTGCTTCTGAGCTGACCTCCTGAAGGTCTTCAAGCATAGGCAGGCAGGCTGCTCTCTTCTTTATGGTTTGTTCTTGGAGAAATTGTAAAAAAAATCTCTTGGCTCTTGGAACCCCAAGTTAGTGTGGAGCTGCTAGAGAGGGTTCGGGACCAAAGAGAGGTCAGTTAGCTGTATTCCCAGCTAGTCATGAGGCTAAGTTGGGAGGACTGCAGGACTGAGGACAGTTTGGGCAACTTAACAAGACCCTGTCTCAATAATAATAATAATAATAATAATAACAATAACAATAAGACTGGAGATCTAACTTAGAGGTAGAGTGCCTCTAAGTTCAATTCCCTAGTTTTGGGAAATAAACAAAGGCAACTCTGTAAACCAGAGATATTGTTCAGAATTTGGGGGAGCAAGGACCCAAATATTTCTTAGTACAGTGTATCCATGAGAGAGAGGGGCTCACTCCGTTTGCTCATCTGTGGCAATATCTGCTGTAGCCTTTTGAATCCATCGGGCTCAGTGGCCAAGTGGCCAGGTAAGAAAGCTCTACAGCTGTGAAGAGTAGCATGAGAGAAAGGCCTGAGATACTCCTTGCTGATCTTACTCTGCTTCCATCCCTCAACCCACTTCTGTGCATGGGAATTGACTTTTTTTAAGCCCAAGTCACTTACGAATCAAAGATAAAGCCCTTGAGAGAATTCTTTTGCATAAAAAGGTTCAAAACCATCAACCATTTATCCTTACACCCAGGGATAATATTCAAACTGCTTCACAACTAGCACCACACAGGCCCTGCTACTAGTTCAAACAGATGCCCACCTTCTCATAATTAACCCCAGTCACAGAAAAATCAATCTGCTGTCACTGCTACATAGAGGCTGAACACCAAACCTGCTTGATTGTAGGCATTTTATAGCTTCTCTGTCTTGCTGCTAGCATGAAAAGGGAGGATAGACATAATTGGTGAGACCTCCTTTCAGCATCTGAGCTATTTTTTGAAATTCTACAGAGATCCAAGAAAGCCTAGCAGTCCCAGGCTTAGCAGATTCTCTGTAGAAGATTGCTTCCTCTCATGCCAACTGAACTCAAAGATTTATGAAGGGAGGAGCTAATGCTTTGGGACCCAGAATTTTCCTTCCTATCCAGGTCCCAGTTCAACATCTTCCCAGGCATCCTATACTCTCAGTTACAACAGGAATGGACGCACATTTAAGGTTCTGCATATCTCCATTTCTGACATGATCTATTGAAGAGACTGACTACACTGGGCAAGACTTCTTTAAAAATTGTCAGTTTTGTCATCTGCCTCCAAGTGGACCTGCACTTCTATATTCCCAAATGTCAAGATGGATGGATTTTCCCCCACTTTTTCTTGACCCAAGACCCAGCTTCCTGTAGTTTCCATTCAACGCTTGTTCATGTCCACATGTGCTCCTGAGCATCGACCAGCTGTTAAACCTTAGCTCACCTTGGTGTGGCCTTTTCCTCCTCACCCTGCCCTTGGCCCACTTGCAGGGCAGACGAGGTAGCTGCTATAGTGTCTCTCCTGTGGGCTGCTAACCTCTGTCTTCAGTTTAGAATCGCTGAGCCCAGATCTATCTATAGATGGATGCCTCTGTGAATAGAGAGGCATGTTGGAGATGAAGGTATTTGCAACAGATGAAGGATTGTCTTGCAGGTTGGGGCCCCAAGAGTAGCAGAGGGTGTCAGGTCATTTTGTAACTCAATGGGTTCACATATGCCGAACATATTTGCACTCCGATGTGGCTCTCTCTGGTTTCAGATTTAGGAACATTCCACTGGTTCAGGAATCTGAAGGCTCCAGGCAGACCACATTTATAGTTGCTTGGGGGAACCTCTGCTTTAAATACTTTCAAAGGAGAGGATGCAAGAAGACATTGTGCCGCAAGGAGCCGTCTCAGCTTGGCTGCTTGATTTCACGGGATTAGCACTCCTTTCCTACTGTAGGGAGCAGAGGGGGCAAACTCTGGAGGTCACGGTGTCCATTCTATCGAATCCAGGCTGCAGTGCGTATGCAAGAGGAAGGTGCCCAAGAAGGAAGTGAGAGTAGCAGATGAGAACTTGGGCGAGTTTCCTGGACATACTTGGAGAGGAATGATCGTTTGCAGTCCAAAGCCTCTCTACTTCCTTCATGCCCTATTTTGCACCCCCTTCCTTGCCAAAGAGGTTGCCATTATTAGGATCCTTGTCATCTGAGGTTAAAATAAGGTCCAGTTCAAAGTGAGAAAAAGTTGCAGGCAGGCAGCCTGGCCCTTGCTTGTCCTGGGAGCTACACACCAGTGTTGAGTCCTCCAGGCAGAAGGGCTCTCACAGAACATCCAGGCCCTCTCCTGCCTTCAGCAGACTTCTTCCGCTGCCCTGCACAGCACTCCACTGAGCAGGGGTCCTTTCCCCCACCTTCCCTGACAGTGCATCCCAGCATCCCCAGAGCCCCACCAAGATTTGGGGCATCTTATCACTCCTTTCCTGGCTTGCAGTTAACCCTTACACTCTCCTCCCCTCCCCTCCCTGCATTTGGAGGACAGCTGCTCCTGGCCACCAGCATGGTCCATGCAGTTAGTGGCCTCTGAATGAAAAGATGATTGGAAAGTGGCAGAATGGCAGCACACATCAATCTTCCTGGTTTGGCAGGTGACATTCTTACAGGCGAATTCCTGCAGTGATGACGCCAAGTGAGAGAAACCTGATGCTTTGAGATGCCTCTGCTCTGAGAATATACACGGAGATGTATGGATGTGCACTGACATACATACTCCCACCCTGGCCCTGTCCTGTGCACACGCTCACATTCCACAAATGTCACCAACACCTTCTCGTCACAAATGAGTTCCAAGCACAGGCTCCACTGCCATTCTGCGATGTCTGATGCAGTCCCCACAGTGGGTTACATGTCGTGGGATCCATTGGCCAAGGAAATCAACCCAGGTCTCCCCAGGCACAAGATAAGTCTGACTGAGAAGTCATGTGAGATTGGGGAGACCGTTCACTCATGCAAAATTCCATTTGTGAACCTTTGTTCATGGGCTTTTATATCCTGGGAAGGAAGTGAGTGGCGGTCATCATTGGGGACACTTTGTTGCCCCGCTTTACCCGTCCATATTTGCTCAGTGCAATGTAGGTCCCTCGGAACAAGTCTGACTCATAGGCGTTGTAATTGTTGGGCAGAATGATTTCTCTGAACTTGCATTCGTCTTGGAAGCTGGGCTGTGAAAGAAACAGACAACAGAGACTGAGCGGTAGATAAGGAGAACCACAAATGCAGGCTGAGTGATGCCGTGTGGCCATGTGCTGGTTTCCACTGCCTTCCCTTTGTACAACAACCTCCGCAGGGTCTGTTCCTTCCCTGAGGGACAGAATCAAGGAAGGGGACAGTGGGGAAAGACTTCAGAGCTGTTGTGGCTCCTCCTCACCTTTCTGTTGTGTCTTGTGTTGGCAATGGGGGGTGAGAAAGAGAGTTGATAGTCTCCTGACTACCAGCTTGGGGCACTCTGACTCAGTCTTTAGATGACAATGGCTTCCATTCAGTACATGGACCAAGGAAGGCTGCAGTGAGCTGTCTTCTCCAGCCCTCTATGAGAGGTAGTCTGGTGAAGTAGGAGTGAGACCCATTGTCCATTTCAGTGACTACGCTGCATCCTGGTTGTATAAGCTGGGGATGGTTCATCCCCTTTTCTGCCTCGGGTCCCTTTTTTGCACACTGTGTAGGTCGGGGGAGCAGGTGGAGGAGTGCAGACAGATGATCTCTAAGTCCTGTCCAGCACTGTCTTTATCTTTTTACACTGATTCCTAGCTACCAAGTTTGGTGTTCCTCATGTCTTGGCTTTGGCATTGAGACCAGAAGGTATCTGGTACCTCTCAAACATTCATGGTTCTCCAGGGCCACATAGGAATAGAGATGGTGAGAAATATGAATTTTTATGGAGAAAAGAACCTGATTTTCAATATGACAGGTGTTGCCCAGGAGTCTGGGGCCAACAGTAAATGGCCCCCTCATTGCTAATTTGGTTGAGAACCATGTGGGGACCACCTGTTCAGAAGGATGAATGAACGTTGGATTTCCTGTCACACATCTATAAGTTTATGCCCAGTAAATTGCCCAAGTCCTCCATTTTTCCTAGAAAGGAGGGCGCTTTCCTTCCTAAATTGCCTGGGTCACTGCTCTAGAGGGAGTTCACAGGGGTTTCCATGTTATTTGGTGGGGGGATGTTTTGAGGGATCTGGAGGAACAGAGAGCAAGGTGGGACCCAGGAGACAAGGGACCTGGGCTTTCAAAGAAATACAAAATTCAACTGAGGGAAATAGGTGGAGTAAAATATCTGTCCCATTCCTGTTGACTCAGCCCATCTATTAAAGCACAGCAACAACAAAAATACCCTCACCTGCAGCCCCCATGGTGCAGAGGAGCCAGAGATATCCTTGGACATTCTGTAAAGAAACTCTCCTCTGACATTTGCTTCCCAAGCAGCAAGGATGGACAGCTCCCTCCTGTTTGCTGTGAAGGAGTGGTAAGGGGCCCGCCCTTCAAGGTACCCACACTCCGGAGCCCTTGTGGCATAGCTTTCAGACAGCATTTGAAACAGGATCCCTGGGGACATTTCTGACTCCTTGGACAAGACTATGTCTGGTTTGGGATACGATGATAACTGAGTGATTGAATAAGGACAACACTGACATGCAAGGGTAACTCCCTGTGTGACAGGGCTGAGGGCCAGTACTTCTGACTGGGGCACTCTGAACATCACTACACACACATGCACAGGTGTGCATAAATGTGCACACACACACAGACGCATGCACCTTCCCCTCCCTTGCTCTTGTATATTGTGCACAAAACACTTCCATACACGTTAATTTGTTTGGAATCAGCATGAAGGATTTCACCACTTCATGCAGCTCATGAGGGGTTTGTGTGCCCCTTTCTCTGGATGCTCAGTAGATATTTCTATCATGAATGAAGGGAGGAAGCCCCACAAGTGTGGAAAACAAACTGTCCATGAAGACAATGAGCATATTTGCATCAGGGCTTTGAGCCTAGACTGACGATGATCAACTCTTCTTAGCTACATGGACCTGGGCGAACTGTTTAACCTTCTAAGTCTCAGCTCCTTCATCCAGAAAGTGAAGAAAGCACAAATAATGATGGCATGGAATTGAAGTGAAGAGCAATAGGAACAATGCAAGGAAAGTCCAGGGTCCAATGCTTGGTACGTAGTAAGTTAAAAGTGATGCTTTTTTTATTATTCCTGTAAGATTTGCTGTGGGTTGTTAGACAGTCTAACCTTTAAACTCTACAGGTTTGGAATTTTTTTAAATTTGTTTGCTTATTTATTTTGCATTGGGGCTTGAATTCAGGGCCATTTATTTATTTATTTTTATTATACTTAATTTAAAAACACATGTAAAAATGAAATAAAAGTAAATTAAAAACTAATCTGAAACTGACATAAAACAGAAGTGGCATCTCAAACCACTGGAATAAACATGGAACTGGAACAACTAGACAGTGTCAGATAATAATTAATAATTATAAACTTGGATGTATGACCTCACTCCTTGTATCAAAATGAATCCCAAAAGAACAAAATTTAAACATAGTAATGATAATCATTAGTCTAGAAAAACATTCTACAACCTCAGAATCAAAATCTTCTAAGTAAGACACACACAGAAAACCTCAGAAGCCATTTTAAAAAACTAACAAGTTGAATGTGTTTGAAAAATACTACCTCAAGCAAAATAAAAATTTAAATGGTAAAGTAGACAAACATATTTACTATACATATAGGTCTAGAGAAAATTTTGCTATTGCAGTCAAAATCCTTCACTTTCTAGGAAATGAACACACGGATAGAAAAATTCACAGGAAAGGAGAAATAAATAACATTTAAGTATAAGAAAATACATCTAATAAAAGAAATGTAAATCATAACTGAAAGATCACATTTCTAATGATCAGACTGCAAAGAAATTGTGTTTAATACTATACTATAATTGGTGAAAGCAGAGAGAAGGAATTTCACTTAATGGCCTTTGGTGTGTATATGGTTAGAACCCTTTATAAAAATAATTTGATAATATCTTCCAGAATAAAAAAACGAGGACAGAAAATAAGCAGCAATTCCACTTCTAGGAAATTTATCTTACAATCACACTCTCATATATGCACAAAAGTTGCTGACACATTATCACAGAACAGCAAAACTACTCAACTGTCCATTCAGAGGGGAATGTGCTGGTTAATGTGGTAGATCCATATCATGGGAGACTATAGCCATGAAAAACAAGACACTGATGTAAAATGGTCGTAAAGGGATATTGCTAAGTGAAGATGCCAGGCTTAAAACAGTGTGTATAGAACACCCCTGTTTGTGTGATTTTTGAAGCCTGATACCCAAGTGCGTACAAGCACGCACAAGCACACACAAGCACGCACGCACACACACACACACACGTTCAGGTTATTCCTGGAATGGTCCACAAGGAACTGACATCAGTGGCTGCCTCTGAGGAGGAACTCGCTGGCTTCAAGATGCTGATGGAAGTGGGGCTTAGGTCTACGGAAGATTCTTTTGCATCCCTTTTTTCCTTTAAGCCATGTTTGTGTGTTATCCACCCAAGTAAGTGAAGTATTTAACATAGGAAAAAACGCATAGTACAAGATGGGCCAGGAAGTGGAATGAGAAAGCGTTTTATTAGAGCTGTCAGCTCTCCTGGTGGTGTTACAACCTGCTCCACCTGCCTGTCTTGTCCTCCATTCTAACTTTCATTATTCCCAGAAAGGAACCCACTCACAGCTTCCAGAATTTCTTTCTGATCTGGATGGTGGTTCAGGAAGAAGTTTCATGTGTTGTTTGCAAACTCAACAGAGGAGTTCAAACCTTAGGGCAGACGAATGGGGCAGGGAAAGGGGACATAGGGGAGCAGGGTGATTTCTCAATGGCACAAGAGCACTGCCCACCTCGCACTGTCCACAGCACACCTGTCTGTGAGCGAGCCTCTCTTGAGTGTGCACAAGTTTAGTTGTATATGCAGCTGGCTCTATGCCCCCATGGGCTCTGCATCTCCAGATTCAATGAACCATGGATTTAAAATATTTGAAAACATTTTGTGCCTGTATTGAACAGACTTTTGTTTTGGTCATTGTTCTGTAAATGGCACTATACTCACACAGGATGTCCATTGCAATAGGTATTATAAGTAATATAGAGATGACTTGAACCATACAAGAAGATGTGCGTACATTACATGCAGACATCATACCATTTCATAAGGTAACTGAACATCTACAAATTTTCATATCCATGGGGGTCCTGGAACTGTATTCTACTTTGTTCTCTGCTTATCAGATGTTTTTCTAGTGCTGGGGATCAAAACCAGGCCCTTGTACATGTTAGGCAAGCACTCCACCACCAAGCAGCAACCTCAGATTTTGATTATTCAAATTCTTTTTTAAAAAAAGTTGAAGTTGGCCGGGCGTGGTGGCGCACGCCTTTAATCCCAGCCCTTGGGAGGCTGAGGTAGGCGGAGCGTTGTGAGTTCGAGGCCGGCTTGGGTTACAACGTGAGTGCAAGGCCGGCCTGAGCTACATAGTGTGACCCTGCCTCAAAAAACCAGGGCTGGGAGTTTGGCTCAGGGCCTTAAGCGTCTGCCCTGGCAGGTGCGCGCTTGTGAGTTCAATCCCCGGTGCCGCAAAAAAAAAAAAAAAAAAAGTTGAAGTTTATTACTTTTGTTTGTCTTTGTTCTGGCCTTTTCCTCCAGCCCAGTGGGGGTGAACCTATGGCATGTGTGCTGCGGTGGGCACACAGAGCCCTCTCTGTGGTCCCTTGAGCCAAGTCACCCCAGCATCACCCCTGCAGCGAGCAATGGGTAACAGCACACACAGGGGCAGTGTTGGCATTTTTTGATAAATAAGCGGGTTTGGGGTCGCAGTTTGGGCACTCAGACACTGAAAGTTTTGCCACCACTGCTCTAGCCTGTTGTTTATTCCTAGAACTCTGCAACCTTAACTGAAAAAGGAGGAGATGAAACTTTCTTCAGAAGCAGCCCTCCAGCCCCCCACCCCGGTTGCTTCCCTGGGGTCAGTGACTTGCAGGCCCATAGACAAGTATGTGCCCAAATGCTCTGATGCAGTCTGATGCTTCAGGCTGGTGGGGTTTTCCCGGTGACCAGCAATGCTCAAGACCCAGCCGCTTAATTCCTCTCTGTCCTGTCCCTGAGCTTTGAGTTCTCACGACTCAGGAATGTTGGCTTCTCAGCTCTGGTGAGAAAAGCACTCCAGCCAAGCAAACGCTGTGTTAATAAAAGCAGCTCCCGTATATAATTACTTGAACAAATGAAAATAATTCCATCAGATCACATTTCCTGGGCCTGCCAGGTTCAAGCTCCAGCATGACAATGTCTTGGATTCCACGGAGATCTAATCAGACTCATGTGGAACCAAACTTTACTCAAAAAACAAAAGCATTCC
>RJWM01010094.1:17540-65211 GCA_004363535.1 Dasyprocta punctata | reverse complement strand
AATCTCAGTCAAGAACACATGTAAAGCTGAGCGCGTGGTGGAGCATTCCTGTGATCCCAGCACTCGAGAGGCTGAGGCAGGAGGATCCTTGTGAGTTCAAGACTGACCTTGGCTACAAAGTGAGCTCAAGACCAGCCTGAACTGCATAGTGAGCCCCTGTCTCAAAAAGATCACGTGTGCACACACACACACACACACAAGAACACATGTAAAAATTCTAAACAAAATATTAGCAAAGCACATCTTCCTGTGTGTTAAAAGGGCAACACAATAAAACCAAAATGGATTAGGAATGTAAAAGTGACTTAACATTTAAAAATCAATCTAATTCACATGTTAACAGAAAAATTACATATTATCTCGCAGATGCAAAAAAATATTGATAAAAGTAAATGTCCATTTATAATAAAACTTTTTTTCTTGAGGCAGGGTCTCGCTATGCAGTTCAGGCTGACCCTGAATTCACTATGTAGCCCAGGATAGCCACAAACTCATAGTAACTTCCTGCTTCATTCTCCCAAGTGCTGGGATTATAGACATGCCCTACCATGCACACCCTGCATATAAGAAAACTTTGAGCAAATTAGAAATAGAACTCCCTTAATTTACTAAAAGGATCTGTGAGAAACTCTCTAAATCTTATGTTTGAATGTCAGAATTTTTCCAGTTGAAATCTGAAATAAGAAAAAGATAACCTGGGAATGGTGCCATACACCTATAATTTAAGCACTCGAGAGTTGAGACAAGATCACTGCAAACTTGAGGCCAGCCTGAGACACATAGTGAACTCAAGGCCAGCATGAACTGCACAGCAAGACCCTGTCTTAAAAAATAATTTTTTTTTTTTTTTTTTTTTTTTTTGCGACACCAGGGATTGAACTCACAGCCTCACACCTGCCAGGGCAGGCACTTAAGCCACTGAGCCAAACTCCCAGCCCTAGTTTTTTGAGGCAGGGTTGCACTATGTAGCTCAGGCCAGCCTTGCACTCATGTTGTAGCCCAAGCTGGCCTCGAACTCACAATGCTCCACCTACCTCAGCCTCCCGGAGTGCTGGGATTAAAGGCGTGTGCCACCATGCCCGGCCTCTTAAAAAATAATTAATAAATTAATTAATAAAAATTAATAAAAGGAACTGCTCACCATGTCTGCTTAGCACTAGCACAGCACAGTGCAGTAAGATAAGAAAATGAATATATGTTGTAAAGAAATTGAATAGTCATTATTTTGTGCCCAAATAGAGTTTAAACAGGATTATATGTAAGAAATTTATAAGAATTGAGATAAACTTCGTAATTAATGCTTGAATTATATTTAAAAACCTAGAATAAACTTTAGAATTAAAACATGTAAGACTAGCTGGGTGTGGTGGCACATACCTTTAATCCCAGCACTCGGGAGACTGAGGCAGGAGGATCATTGTGAGTTCGAGACCAGCCTGGGCTACAAGTGAGTTCAAGGCCAGCCTGAAATGCATTAGTGAGACCCTGTCTCAAAAAATAGGGCTGGGGATTTAGCTCAGTGACCAAAGTGCCTGCCTGGCAGGCATGAGGTTGTGAGTTCGATCCCCATTACCAAAAACAAACAAATATGTAAGACCACTAAAGAATACTGTGAAGCATTATTGAAAGAACTGAGACTTAAGTAAATAGAAGGATGCATTTTGCTTATAGATTGAAGAATTGATACCCCTTCATTCATCTCAGTAACCCCAATTACAATCCCAGCAAGTTGTATTCCCCCCTCTAAAGTTCCTGTGGAAATTTGAAAGACTAAGGTATTTTTGAAGGGGGAATCAAAAGACCACTTGCTTTAGCAGATCAAAAGAGGTCCTATGCTGGGCATCATGATGCATGCTATAATCCCAGCCCTCTGGAAGCTGAGACAGGAGTACTATGAGTTCGAGGCCAGACAGGGCTATGTAGTGAGATCTTGTATCAAAAAAACCAAAAAACTCTTAAAAACCAGCAGTAATTATAATAGTATGTTACCAGTGCAAGAATGAGAGCTGGGCATGTTGGCACATGCGTGTGATCCCAGCACTGCAGAAGCTGAGGCAGGACGATCACTGCAGGTTTGAGGCCAGTTTGGGCTACATAGTTTAAAGCTAGCTTGAACTACAGAGCAAGACTCTGTCTCAAAAGAAAAAGAGAGAAAGAGAGCGAGAGAGAGAATAGACAGCTGAACACAAAAACTCATAGATTGATGATTGGCTTTTAATAGATGAACAGTTGAAAATAGCCTTTGAGAGAGATTATGTTGTGTAAAATAGAGATAGATATCTGTATGGGGAAGAAACATTTACCACCTCACTCAAATAAAAAACATTCCTGGTTATATATAGTTCTAAACATGAAAATGAAATTATAAAAGTTCAAAGAAAATAATACAGACAAATAGCTTTATAACCCAAATGTTGGGGACAACCTCTCCCTTCTCCTTTCCCTTCCCCGTCATGCCACCTCCCCGTCTCTGCTGCTAGGGGTTAAACCAAGAACCTCATACACTAGGCAAGTGTCGCCCCTGCCCAGCTGTATCCCCAACCAGATTTCTTAAACAAGATAACAACAGACAAACCCAAAACCATTAACCATTTTTACAGATTTTAGTGGTGGGAAAACTTAATGGTATGTTTGTGTGATCTGCTAGGAATGAGCCAGTGAAAAGAAAAGCATGGTATAAAAGGAGAGAGAGAATTGCTAGAGAAACATTCTTGAAAGGGAAGATTTAGAATTGAAGAATAAGCCAAATTTGCTCACTTGGTTGTAATTTCTAACACAGCTTCTGTAGAGTGATGGTGGTCTAGATTGTTTTGTGCTGGCGGCTGTTATTCCTATATTACAATGGTTGGACACTGGAGTATGATAACTACCAGACTCATTTGTAAAATATTTCACTGTTTTCCTGTTTGGTAAGTAGTGCTTTGACATTTTAATTTTAGTTAAATTCACTTTTCAGTACCATTCTCTTACATCATGAAAACCAAAGGGCAGGCACCCTTGGAATCAGAATTCTTAAAAAGTTCTTGCCACAGCAGCTACTTTTCATACAAATACTATGCTGTCCCCTAGCCATATATGGGTTTTTAAATCAATTAGGAACTACATTCAAGTGCTCAGTAGCCACATAGAACTAGCTAATGGCTACTTTTTGGTTGGTCCAGATGTAGAACATTTCCATCATTGTAGAAAGTTTTATTAGATGACTGTTGTACAGGGTTTTCTGGCTTTGTAAACAGACACCAAATAAAATTTTAGCTTGACTGAAATAGAGCAACTACTCTTGCTATTATAATTTAACCCCTGACACATTAGGTCATCAAAAGTGACTCACCTTAAAAGTCTGTCACTCAGGCCAGGAGTTTGGCTCAATGGCTTAAGCACCTGCCTGGCAGGCATGAGGTTGTGAGTTCAATCCCCGGTACCACCAAAAAAAAAAAAAAAGTCTGTCACTCATTGGCCCTTTTCCAGCACCAGATTTTCTGGTTAAGAAAGCAGTTAAAAGTGCAGTACAAACTATCCAACCTGGAGGTGTGGCAGCATTGTTTACATCTTGATGGACTTTTTAGATTAAGCCTTTAGAGCCAGGTGGCTAAGATTGTAACCATTTGAGAAGTTTGCAAAAAGTTTGCCTCACAAAGAGTTAGCTGGAATACAGAGGGATTCTTTTTAATTTATGGGTGAGGACTGTTACAGATTTTTGCTGGTGAGATTAGCATTTGCGGAATCTGCTTTATGTTAATTGGACAGATCCCAAATGGAAACTTCCCTCCCTGTTTCTCTCTCATCATGTAGCCCAAGCATGAAGGAAAAGCTGTTTCAGGGTGGTCTGCATTACATTTTATTGAAATTTCAGTGGAAACTGTGTAATGCCAGGCAAATCCATTGTAGTAGAGTAGTAACTGTGAGGGATCCAGAGGGTAGAAATTGGGGATGTTGCGGGGCATGGTGGTGCACGCCTGTAATCCCAGCACTTGGGAGGCAGAGACAAGAGGATTGCCACAATTTCAAGGCCAGCCTGGACTACATAGTGAGTTCAGGGGCAGCCTGAACTATACAGTGAGACCCTGTCTCAAAAAAACCAAACAAACAAACCAAAAATTGGGGATGTAGCAAGTGTGAAGGTCTTAAACTCAGTCTCCAATACCATACAAAGAAATAGGAATTAAAAATGGATTATATTGGATATACTTAAAGGTATAATGGGGACTATAACTGAAGCATTGTATGTGTGTATGTGTGCACACACGTGTGTCATCTTAAAATTTTGGACACCTCCAAATTGGCCATTTTGGGAGGAGAGTAGGTAGCTGGGCTACATAATGGGAATATAGGCCTGGCGTGAGACTGTTATCATCCCAGCTTTCCCTGGACCTAGATATTTTTTTTGTTGTTTTTTTTGTGTTTGTTTTTTTGTTTGTTTGTTTGTTTGTTTGTTTTTTTGTACCAGGATCAAACTCACAACCTTGTGCTTGCTAGGCAGGCTCTTAGGCCACTGAGCTAAATCCCTGACCGTATTTATTTATTTATTTATTTATTTATTTTTTTGCGGCACCGGGGATTGAACTCTCAACCTCGCGCCTGCCAGGGCAGGCACTTAAGGCACTGAGCCAAACTCCCGGCCCTGGTTTTTCGAGGCAGGGTCGCACTATGTAGCTCAGGCCGTCCTTGCGCTCGCGTTGTAGCCCAAGCCGGCCTCGAACTCACAACGCTCCGCCTACCTCAGCCTCCCGAGTGCTGGGATTAAAGGCGTGCGCCACCACGCCCGGCTTCCTGGCCGTATTTTTTGAGACAGGGTCTCACTATGCAGTTCAGGCTTGCCTTGAACTCACTTTGTAGCCCAGGCTGGTGTGGAACTCGAAATGATCCTCCTGTTTCAACCTTCCCCCGAGGGCTGGGATTAAAGGCATGCGCCACCATGCCTGGCTTGGACCAAGAGTTACTGCTGAAATTTTGATACAACAGTTGCTAAGCACCTGCTCTTTTGTTTCAGGCACTCGAGTTGAACCTTGGGGTTACAGTCACAGGAATCATGTTGAGTCCGATATGGGAGACAGATGTATAGAAATAACTACCATGGCCGAGCGTGGTGGCCCATGCCTTTAATTCCAGCACTTGGGAGGCTGAGGCAGGAGGATCATTGCGAGTTTGAGACCAGCCTGGGCTACAAAGTGAGTTCAAGGTCACCCTGAACTGTATAGTGAGACCCTGTCTCCAAATAGGGCCGGGAATTTAGCTCAGTGGCCTAAACGCCTGCCTTGCAGGCGCGAGGTCGTGAGTTCAATCCCCGGTACCAAACAAAGCAAAACAAAAGAGAGAACTACTATATGGTGTTTTCATGTATAGAGTGTACAATGGGTCCCCATTTCCTACCTGAAGCAGGTGAGTTTCAGGGGGTAAGAGGTAGGTTTAATATCCAAAGAAATAGAAACTTGGTTTTTTGCTGCTGATTGGTCCTTAATTTGCTCTACCACCCTTAAAACATCACCATCCTCCTAGGATTTACCTAATTTCTGCTTCGAAAAACCCACCTACATGATATACCCTTGACACACACACAGACACACACTCTCTGCGTCTCTCTCCCTCTCCTATATCATTTAGCCATCTTTTCCTTGTATTTCTTTTTATGGACGACCTTACTTCCTCTCTTGTTCTCTGAGCGTGATGAGACAAGTTGGCTTTAGTTTTCCAGTTTATTTCACACCCCCTAGCAAGAGCTGATTAAGTTGTCAATGTTTATGAAGTCCGAGTTCCAAGTTGGGTTCCTACCCGCGTGCTGCATTGTGAAACACTTCTGTCTACAGCAATAAAAATTTCTACCTCTCGGGTCACTTGTATTTTGGGAATAGACTTTATGAGAATTTGGAAACGGAGCTGGCACCCGCAGGCAAAGAGGCTGCCTAGCAGCTGGGCGTGGGAGGTGGGCTGAGGCGGGGCTGCGCAGAGGGGCTGCGCAACCGGCTCTGTTGCCGGAACTAGTCCTAGGCGCGCCTGGACGCGCACAGCCCCGCCCCGCCCCCGCGGGGTGGAAACAAAGGGGGCTTGTGGACCTCAGCCGAAGTGGAAAGGGGCGGAGCGCTCAGGCTATTTTTCTTGCTGTGCACCCTAGGTTTGTGCTGGCGGGGAGGGTGACCCGAACTCAGACATATTAGGGCCCCTTGCTCCCGCGTCTTGCGGCCTAGCAATCGGGGTGCGTTGCTTGCGCGCGCAGCCGAAGACAGTGCGCCGGCGCGCGGTGAGCTCGCGTCCGCGAGCTCCGAGGCCCGGTGCTGCGGGGCGGGACCCCTCGAGCGGTTGTGGGTCGGTCTCCCGGTTGTGGCGCGAACAGGATGGTGTCTCCGAGGCGTTAGCCGACTTTTGTCAGTTCTAGGCTTGCAGCCGTCGTTTCTTGGCGCTGCCCGTGTGATGGTGCCGGGAGGAAGGAAGCGCCGTGACAGTGCCTCAGTCGGAGCCCGGGTTCCGGGGTTGAGGAGGCCTAGGAGCGGAGGAGCTGGCGAGCTAGCCGCTGGCCGAGCAAGTGGTCACAATAGGAGGCGGTGGCCCAGCGGGGAGCCGCGGGAGCAGCCCCGCAGGGCGGAGCTTCCCTTCGCAGGTACTGGCTGCTGCGGCCGTTGGCTCCCACGCGAGGGCGGGACGGGCGTTTGGGAACTTGCGGGTCGCGCCGGCCGGCCGGGCGGGCGTAGATCTGGCCCGGCAGCCCCACGCTCTTTGTTCGCGGGGCAGCAACAAGAAGTGCGGCCTTGGCCAGCGGGAGAGCCAGCCCGCCGCCTGGCAGATGGCCCAGCCTTCTTGCTCCCTCCCTCTTTGCCGAGGCGCAGGTGAAATGATGTCACCCAAGAGAACGCAAAACCGGGTCGAAAGGGTCCTCACTCTCGCAGTCGTCTCCCCACTCTGCCCCAGCTTTCTGGACAGGCTGCGTTTTGTTCTCAGGGAATGGAAATTCTTTCAGAAGTGAAGAAAGAGAGGTCGGTGTTTTGGAAAGGGAGTTTTTCAGATTATTGACCAAAGAGAATAATTTTTTGTTTATATGTATCTAGTTTGTAAGTGTAGGTGCTTTTCTTTGTTTCAAAAAATGTTGTGTGTTATTTAGTAAAAGTTGAAAATGTTAACTTTTTACCATAAATAGAAGGGAATGTTAAATGTAGCCTTTGCTGCATCCTATGAATTGCTGTTTCATTTTTCTTAAACGGTGGACATAACACGAAAATTTACATGTATTCAGTGCTCGTACACAGTGTTTTTTACCTTAGAATTCTAAGCCTTTTGGATCCTATTTGGCCCTGATTACAGGTACTATTGTTGTAAGCACCTTTATCATAAGTTTCTGTAAATAGCAAGCAGTCCCTATATGTAGGCTTTTTTAAAAATCCAGTTTTTTTAAGAATTGTTGAGACCCTTCAGGGAACACGTTCTTATGGAAGAAATAGAACTTCTGTAGAAGTAACAATACAACATCAAGTACATATAGGTGTCAGATTGAGTGTGGGAACTTGGACCACTTTGAAATCAAAAGATGAAATTTCTAACTTGGAATTTTACTGAAAATTGTGTCAGATATCTCTTTCTTTCAGTAATGTACTTCATCTTTTGGAATTCTAGTAGTAAGTCTATTCATTGTAGAGGTCTACTTTAAAGTTGATTTTTAATTTTCTGTAAAACTCCTAAAAATAGTGGAGGCCTTATAGGCTGTAATTGTTTTGCCAAAGACTGACTCTGAGCCAACTTTATAAAGTATGACATAATTGGACTTTAATAACCTATCCTCCCTCCACCTGTGATATCCTTTGTGATTCGCAAAGGTAGTTCTGTATTTGTTTAAATTTGTATATGTATTTTTAACCTAACCTAAATTGGATTGTTAATGTGGTTAGGTTAAGTATTGAGAGTTTTCTGTACTAGGGCAACTTGATTTTTGAAGAAGAGTAATAAGATGTATGTTATAGTCAGAAATAACTGAATCTGTATCATAATGTATGGACTGTAGGACGTAGGTTTAGTGTCTGTCTTTGCAGACCCATTGAATCAATTAACTCATGTTACCCTGCCAGACTTTTCTATTTGTGTTCATTTTGTACTCTGTCTTGGCTAAGAGGAAACTGACAGTGAGAAATCTGAAGATAAAAATCTCTGAAATGATTAGAAAATTTGATTATTGCTCAAGATTATTTGTGTTCTACTTACATTTTATTTCACTTGTTTTCACTGTTTTGGTGCTGCCTTTAATTTAGGCCATTACCGTTTTTAAAAAATCATTCTGTTGGGAAGGTAGGTCTGGAATCTTCATTGTTAAATGGTGTCTGGATCTACTTACTAATTTTCTGGTTGTTTTGCCGTTAAAAAAAAAAAGACATCAGTATGGTAGCAGTTTTTGGTTCTCTTCTACTCTGATTAGCTCATAATTTGCTTTCCTTTTCTCTACAGAGAGAACAAATTGATTGTAAACATGCATTTTAGACCATTTAGTTAGTTCTGGTCTAGTTTATTCATCAGCAAATGTTAAACACCTAACATGACACAGTTTACCTAGGAATAAACCAAATGCTTGAGCTCTGCAGTAAATTAATGAGAAAGAAATTTGGAGAAAACAGATGAAGAGGTGTCATGTACACAGTCTCATTTTTAACAAGCATTGACATCTTTTCACGTTCCTTAGTTGCTTAGGTCTCACTTCTCTTGTTAACATGTCAAAAATTATCCTTTAGAGAAATTGTGACAATTGTGTAAAGGTAGTAGAACAACTTTATCTCTTTTATCACATTTTTAGGTCATCTGTCTTTTGTATGTTTAAATTGTTGAAGCTTAGAGAGGAAAGATTATAGCAGTCCAGTGTTTAGATCTCAAGGATCCAGAATCAGGTTCTTGATCTGTTGTGTGTTTGTTTTGTTTTCAATCATAAGCATATGCAAAATTGATCAAAGCCCTTTTTTTAAAGGCAGCTTTAAACCAGGTAAAACCAGGTAAAACCAGGTATGGTGGTACATGCCTGTAATTCTACCACTTGGAGGCTGAGGCATTGTTACAAGTTCAAAGCCAGCCTGGATTACATAGGAAGACTCAAAAAATTTAAAAGCAGCTTTATTGGGTGATAAATTACATACCATAAAATTTACTTGAGGATTCAAATCAACAGTTTTTGCTAAAGTTACAGAGTTGTGCAGCCATCCCACAGTTCAATTCTGTAACATTTCTGTCACCGCCCCCCACAAGATTCCTGTGCCTGTGCAGACCTAACTTTTACATGGCTTTAAAAGGTACATGTAACTGCCTCCAAGGCCCTCTCCCCTACTCTGCAAAATCTTCTTGGCAAACTCTGCTTTCAGAAAACAAAAGGTAAAGGAAGAGATTTGTCTTTGGTACAGTGATCCTACTCTCAAAGACAAGGCAGCATTGAGGTCTCGGAATAGAGGAGGGGAGAATCTACCAGCAAGCATACATACTGTAAGTATCTCACTGATTTTCTTTCCTGAGAAGGGATGTGATTAGTCTTAATGTAGTGGGCAACCACTGACTTTTGAGCGGTCATATGCAGGTGAGCAAATCAGATCATTTCTGTTTTCTGATGGGATCTTTTAGCCTGTCCCATTCTAATCAGGTTCATAAGTAACTTGTAACATAATCTACAAAGACAGGCCTATTCTATCATTTGATTAGTTTGGAAGGTTATCCTTTCAACACATAGTCAAGTGCCTGCTGTATGCTATGCATTTTTCTACATATGATAGTGTAGTGTGACTAATCATTAGAGTGCTTAAAGTTTTTCTTCCCAATCTTCTAAAATAAATTTTACCTCAAATTATGAGTTTTCATGTTTAACCTTAGTTTGACTGTGACTTTTACATAATTTTGTCCCCCTTAATAGCGTATGTAGTTTTGTTACTACTTTTTAATGGCCATATAATCACAAAAGTGGGCACGCCATAATTTTATTTAGCAAATACTTACTAAACATTGAGGTTACATCTAATTTTTTGTTTAATTGCTATTATATTGTAGTGAATATATTTGGTCATATTGCTTTCCTCTTAGATTGGAGTATAACCTGAGAATTTATCAGTTTGAAGATTACTGGTCCAAAATAATAAGTATTCCTTTTCAATGATTAATAAAATCTACCTAATTGCATTTTAAGACATTAGTATTTGCCATGGGATCCCCCGCCCCCACCATATTGTGGTTGTTTTGGAGAAAGCTGTTTAGATCTTTGAGCAGCTTTATTTTGTAAAAAGTACGTTATTACCTGCAAATCATAAATAAGGAAAAAAAAACTATCATCAAGCAATTTTAGAATAAACAAGTTCTGGACAGTGTCTTCTAAATTCTGCTATTTTTAGCACAACTGGTAATAATTATGACATTCTCCAAGAAAAAAGTTAAGTTGTTAATTATATTAATGATTGCTAAGACAGAAAGGCTATATTAACAGGTGTCCTAAAATAGTAAAGTATTGGTGCTTAAAAGGTTTAAGCTGTTTTCTGTAAACATGTCTTAGGAAAGTGGGTTTTTTTTTTTCCCAGTTATGCTGGATGAACTAAATGAATTTAAAAATGAGAAGTTCTGAGAGTTGCACATTTAATTCCCTGTTAATAATGTTTACATGACAGGATTTTGCAAGTACAGGTTACATCCTGAGAGCAGGTGGAAGTTACCAAGTCTTTGTAGTGGTTTGTAATGTGCAACAGTTGCCAGTCTAGAAGAAAAATAAAATTGTATCAGCCTTGGGGTATAGACTATATTCCTGTATTTTTAACTGAAAATTGTATTGTATTTTTGAGAGAAAATTTAATGAAGTTATGTCTAAAATAATTTATAAAGAAACATGTTTATTATTTTTAAATAATTTGAAATAGCTTTAAATGTGTGTTACGGAATAGTACTTACTAAACTAGATTATAAAAAATAATACTACTTTAAAATAATTTGCCAGATGGTTTAGTGAATTAAGTATGAACCTTAGCCTCTGATAAACTTGGGTTCAAACTATGGTTTTGATCTTTCTAAGGTGTGTAGATTTAATCAAGTCAAGTTAAACCTGATGTGTGGAATGTAAAACTCTAGACAGCCCAACCCTGTTCACTGCTTGGCATGACATTAGCTGTTACTGGAGTGAAGTTTTAAAACCTGAACTGTGAAATAAAAATGTCTTAATTTATAGTTTTAAAAATTCTGGAAAAATTTACCATGAGATTAGGGCAGTAATATTTACCCTGTCTTTCTGTCTGTCTGTCATATTGTGTGTGTGTGTGTGTGTGTGTAAAGAGAAAGCTATTTCAAATTATTTAAAAAAAATATATATATATATATATAGTGTGTGTGTGTATATATATATATTTCGTAGTTACTTTTCTCTTGTTGCTGAAACAAAATACTGACACCCAAAGTTAAAGGGGGAAAAGTTTATTTTGCTTAGCTTGTGGAGATTTCAGTATGTACTTAGCTGGCTCCAAGGCAGAGTGGCATGGTGGATGACCATTGAAGAGGAAAAAGAGTTCATGGTGGGCAGTGGGTAGCCGAGCAAGCAAGTAAAGGGGCAGACAAGCCTCTTTCTGTCCCTTGCATTGTATCCAGGATGCTGGAATTAGGGTGATACCAAACCAGTCAGTGGACTGGTCTAGTGATTTAGTAATCACCCATCCTTAATCTTGACCTTGTACCGTGAATCAGTCACACACTCTGGATTCAACCACTTCTGAAAAAGCCCCACCTAGGACTACATGAGACTTTGGGGTGACATCATAAGCCATAACAATATATGTACATCCATACATGCATACATACATATAGTGTGTTTATTTTGTGCTATATACAGTATAACAAATTACCACAAATTTAAAATATAAAATCTGTTATCTCACAGTTTTCATATATCAGAAATTCTGGTATGAATTAGCTAGCTGCTGAGCCCTCTGCTCAGCATCTTACCTGGTTGGAGCTGTGAATTTGTCAAAGACTTACCAAGCCCACTGGTTGTTGGTAGAAAGTGGTTCTTCTGATTGTAGGACTTAACCTGCTTTCTTGCATGCTATCACTTGGTAACTCCTCTAGCTTCTGGCCACTGCCCTCCAATTCCTGCCGCATAGCCCTCCTGACTTCCCAAAATGGAGCGTCTTAGTTTGAAAGGTTGGCGAGGGACCATTTCTTAGGAACAGTTCAGTCCTCTTTTAAGAGCTTTGTATCCAGGCCCACCCAGCATAATCTCCCTATTGATTACACCTGAAAATCTACCACTTTGGTATATGCTTTAACCTAAAGTCATGAAAATAAAATCTCTTCATAGTTCTGCCCACACACACAGATTACACAGGGCATAAATACTGGAGATGAGAATTCTGGAGGACATCCTTACATAAGCAGTCTGCCTGCTACATATACAGAGTCCACTAAAAATAAAAAAAAAGGGTATATATACTTCAGGGAAAGAAACACTTGTGTAAATATTTTAATACTAAATTTATTGAGACATTATGAGATAATACAAGTTACCTTTGGCCTCTACAATTGCATGCTCTGTGATGGCCATTACCTTCCAGACATTTGTTAGTGCAGCAGACTACTGCTTGGGTAACCTTGGTGATTGAGATTGCTGCATATGCATCTTCAATTTCTTCTCCAAGGGTTGGCGGTGTAGTGGGTTTTCTGCAATATATGATGTCCTCTAGTCACCACCCCCCATACAAGGGTAATAGCATTTGCTGAAAGAATATCAGATCTTTTTTTCTTTTCCTGAAGTAAGTATACATTTTTTGGGCATTCTCTGTATATATGTACACAAATAAGATGTGGTTTTTATCTTATAGTGGGGTGGCCTGGTTTTTAAAACCCATTTACCGTTTTGTTCCAGACTTTTACTGAAGGATTTGAATGTAGCTTTCTTCCACTATATTGTTTGTCTTCCCCGCCCTCTGCCCTTTTTTTTTTTTTTTTTGAACAAATGGAGCTTCTAACCAAAGGAAGCTATTGTGAAAAGAGAATATGCTTGAAAATTATTAACTTATAGCCACAGGGGCCAGAGTTGCCATGTTTTTATTGAGAGAACGTCTGATCCCTTGAGATCTGTTTTCCCAAGCAGCTATTTGTGGTAGGAGTTTGTAGGACTGGGTATGATTATTGAAGGCAAAGGGCCTTATTAAAACTGACTACAAAAGTTACTGGGCAAATTAAAAACAGAAGAGAATTGCAGAAAGATTATTAAACTTATATAAAGGACCAGACCATTTTGAGAGAATTGCTGTAAAATTGTTAAAAGCGTTCCTTAGATTGAGGAGCAAGGAATGTCAAATACAGCTCCTTTCTATGAAATCCTACACTTACCCTTAGATCCACTCAGAGCTCCTTGTGCCAATTTTTGCCTGTTACAATATTTAAATATTATACTACATGTAATACATATGAAATTGAATCTAGGGATATATTCATGCAAGGCAGATGTTCTAGCACTGCTACATTCTCAGTCTATTTAGAGACAGGGTTTGACAAATCTGGTCTTTAACCTGCAGTTCTTTTGTTTCAGCCTTTTGAGAGGTTGAGATTATAGGCATGAAGCTGGAAACCATGCTTTATTTACTTTATCTTTATCTATCTTTATCTTTTTCTGTTCTTTCCTTACTTAACTCTTGGCTTATGGAAGGCAATCAGTAAATAAATATTCCTTGGTTCAACAATGTATGCAACTTCATAATGTTAAAAGACATTAGCACACTCATGTTTGTAGTATAAAGAAAAGTTATACTACATCTTGTAAAGCGTCTTGTGTAAAAAACTAACACATTCTAAGGTTCTGCATTCAAGTGTTTTGCTATGACTCTTATGGGGATGTTTGGAAGTAATTTTATTCTTACCAGTGGGCAGTTACCTATTCACCAGTCTTGTGGCTAACAAGAACAGTCAAAAAGGGACTTAAAGAGAGTTATTATGGCTAGGATACTAACGTGGTTAGAGCATTCAACTAGGCATGGTAGCACATACCTATAGTTGTAGTACTCGGGAAAGCTGAGGTAGGAGGATCATGGGTTTCAGCCCAGCTGGACAATCTGGCGACTTACTGAGAGTCTGTTTCGAAATTTTCAAAAAGGGATGGTGAGGTAGCTTAGTGTGGAAACCCTGGTTAAATCCCTGGTACTGCTAAATAGGTAAATAGCACTACCTTTTTTTTTGGCTTCTTTTTTACCATCTAGCCATACTGAACATTTTTGCAGTTTCCTGAATATACTACTCTCTCATCAATTATCCATCCATAGAACCTAGTGCCTACTATTTTATTAAAGTACTTACATTGCACAGTGATCTTTCTTTCTTTCGTTTGTTTGTTTGTTGCTTGCTGTCACCATCAAGTGGACACTTAAAGACCAAGTGAATGAAGGAGACAATGAAACTATTAAAAACAAGACAGTGCTAAGTCACGTGTTATTTAGTGTAGAAATAAGTCAGTAAACCTCAGTTCCTAAGGAAAGTTTCTCTTTAGCAATGTAGTAGAACAGATGATATGCAAGATTTATTTTGTTTTGTGCTGGGAATAGGGCCCAGGGACTGCCAGTCCTTTTAGTTTTTTGAGACAGGCTCTTTAAATTGCCCAGGCTAGCCTTGAATTTGTAATCCTCCTGCCCCAGCATACAAGGTGCTAGAATTACAGGCATGTGCCACTAGGTCCAGCTATGTGCATGGTTTTTAAAATACCGAATTAAGTATATTTATCCATGAGTTTAAAAGGGATTAACCCACAATCAACTCAAACATTTATAGATGCAATCATTTACTCTTGGGCTTATGATCTTGTCCTTTAATTTTTAGGTCACTAAGTTTATATTGAGTAAAGATATCTACTGTTGAACATAAGATTGCTACATGCCACATGAAGTGCAGTCGTATGCAGCTTATACAACTTTCACCAAAAATACTGTTATATTTCTCATCTTTCTTTGCATGACCATTTGGAAGGTTAACTAAAAGTAGAATGAGGAAAAGATTATTAATGTTAGTTCAGGCAAACACTCGATCATTCTGTCTTTAAGATACGTGATTTTACCTCAGATTTTCTTAATATAAAGTCTCACTTTTAGGATTTCAGAATTAACACCAATAGAAAAATATAAGTAGGTATTTGGGAAAAAGAAGGACTTATTATTCTTGAGCTGTGCTGTTTTGCCTCAAAAAACTTTTGTAAGAGAGAACCATTGCCAACAACAACCTTTGCCAGCCTTATATTTTTATGCTTACAGTTACTTTTTAATTTCTTTCTAGTTTCTGATATCAGAATCACCAAAAACTAGAAAATCCAGAGTGTCCTTCATAGGCATGATTCTCCATATTGGTGCAGCTAGCCATGAACTATCCTTTTCTTCTCCCTCTTTTTCCCAGATATCTCCCGAGGCCAATTCAGCACCTCTACCTGGCCATCCTAACAAGGTGATTTGTGAAAGGGTGAGACTTCAGAGCCTGTTCCCTCTCCTCCCAAGTGATCAGAACACTACCGTTCAAGAGGATGCTCACTTCAAAGCTTTCTTCCAGGTTCTTATATATTTACCCTTTCCCTATGTAGGGCTAAGCATCACAGATACTTTTGAGGTTTTTTCTAGGAAGGCTTGAAACAATTCTTGGTATCTTCTTCTTGTTTTCTGTTGTATATGGGAATAAGTATTCTTCTTAGAGGACATCTTCAATCACTTTCAACCAGCTTTCCTGAAGAATATTTGTTTTCTCTTGAGCTATTGTTATTTGTTTGTCCACTTAATATTCTTGTTTTTCTGTCTTTTTGGTCTTAACCACTTGTCCTAATAAGCTAAGTCTGTTAGGAATGTAGAAGATATAGATACATGAAATGTGTATAAGATAGCACTACTCGCTTAGGGCCCAGAGTTTTATGATTATATGTATACATATTTCTGCGAGAAAACATGATTATTTGCCTTAGAGCAAATATGATTAATTTTTTTAAAAATATGTAAGTTGAAAACAATAGAGGTGTAAATAGATTAAATTTATCATTAGGATGTTAATAAAATTATTATTGTTTACTCACATAAATCATTGGGTACTACACTTTCAATCCATTCTTCTAGAGAAAAATAATTTTAGTAAAAGAAGTCAGTATTATTACCACAAAAGAAACTCCAATTACAGAATTGCTTTTGGAAGGAAGGTTTGTGGACTAAGGCATGTTATTTGTACATATATAAAACTGAGATAGTAAAATAGTTGATAATCAAGTCTGAGATATTTGGCAGCTTATTTTCTCTTTCTGTGGGAGGGACAGGTTAGGGCCAGCAACTAATTTGAAGGGGAAATGCTTGTAACACATTAAACTGGGAATGTAGAATTTCTGGGGGATAGCTGTGTAGGTAATCCAAGTCCCTTCAATCTGAGATTCCTTGCTGGAATTTGTGCTGGATTCTCTGTTTTGCATATAGTTAAGTCTTTTTGTTTTTAATTCTTACAGTAAAATACTTATCTGGTTCTCGATGGAGAAATAAACTTTAAAAAGCTGAGATACACAGTTGCATCTAGTTATTGGCAAAGCAGAGACTCAAATCTGGCTTTTACTGTATATTTTCTTGTCTGTTATACTACCATTAGAAATCAAGAGCTATTTATGTAAACAGTGCAGTGTGTCGAGACATAGTTCCCTGTATTGAATTGAATGGCATATTGACCATTTTGATTACATCATTGTCTACAATAGTTTGATATTTAGTAGATGGACCATAGCTAATGAAGAAATTAATAACCTTATTGCTGCCACCAATAAAGGTATTTTACATTTTCTACATTCTCCTACATTCTTTCTGTTCTCCATATTTCCTTTTCAGGCATTGATTGAACATGAACTTTAAATAGTAGCTTCCAAAATCAGTAGGTTTAAACATGTTATGAAAATAAAACAATTAAATTAGAGCCAACCATATTTGATTTTTTGTTTGTTTGCTTGCTTGTTGGTTTGGTTTGTGTTTTTTGGTTCTATAGTTGAACCCAGGGCCTCTCACTTGCTACCGCCAAGCTTACACTGTCTGCCCCCCTAGCTTCTGCTGAAAAGTGAAAAATACACTATTGTTAAATTTTTATTTATAGTGCTAATTTAACAAGTCATTCCTTTTTAAACTGAGAAAAAGGCCAAGAGGTGCTTTACTCCTAAGGATGACTAGTGGTTTTCTCTGCTTACTGTCCTACCACTCTTGCATAAAATAAAATAGTGGTAACTCAACTAATTTGCTACCAAAATTGTTGTTTGGAAGTTCTGTCTATGCTTCTCAT
Source organism: Dasyprocta punctata (assembly GCA_004363535.1). Lineage (NCBI taxonomy): Eukaryota > Metazoa > Chordata > Mammalia > Rodentia > Dasyproctidae > Dasyprocta > Dasyprocta punctata. The sequence continues at coordinate 47,970 of RJWM01010094.1, read as the reverse complement.
CTTTAAAACCTTGGTTACCTTGAAAGGGGTAAACCTAGCTGGGCATGGTGGCGCACACCTTTAATCCCAGCACTCGGGAGGCTGAGGTAGGAGGAGCATTGTGAGTTCGAGGCCAGCTTGGGCTACAACGTGAGCGCAAGGCTGGCCTGAGCTACACAGTGCGACCCTAACTCAAAAAACCAGGGCCGGGAGTTTGGCTCAGTGACTTAAGCGCCTGCCTGACAGGCGTGAGGTTGCGAGTTCAGTCCCGGGTGCCACAAAAGAAAAAAAGAAAGAAGTAAACCTACCCAGCCATCTCCTATCCCCACAGTTATTCCTTTTAATGTTTTGTGCTTCCTTATTCTTGGCTTTCTTTTATGCACCTTCCTCTCAACTTGGTCCTTTTCCTTGCCTTTGGAATAAACCTTCTTAAACACCTATCTGCCTCTTTCATGGTAACTTGAAAACAAAACATTCAGAGCCTCTTTCTGTCCCATATACACAAGTAAAATAACATTCCCAGAGGATGTATTGTTTATCTGGTTGAGAGACTGGATCTTATATATAGTGACATCTTTAGAACTTAGAAGTACCAGAGCTGTACATCACAAAATGAAAGCCTTGTGAAGCAGAACTATGTAAATTGTGTAGTTTAAGGACAGTATGTTCACTGAATTGTCTTTCAGATAGTTTTGCTAAGAGAAACACATTTTCTGTATATCTGAATATAATTTAAAATAAAGATTTCAGTAGTGGAAGTTAAGGTTTTATATATATGTATGTTATATATACATATATCATTCTGTATGTTGTATTGTCTGATCCAAATATAAAATATTATCCTTATATCTTTCTGTCGCAAAACAAAAAGAATGTCTTGCTTGTTCTTTATTTGTAAATTATTTTTCAAGTGCTTTCACATTTATTTAAAATGAATGAAATTCAGTGAGAGTTTGTTTTCCCTAGGCAATGGGCAGTTAACTTTTTCTTAGTTGTATGAAGTTGATTGAAAAAGACTGTTCTTTTAATTTTATTATGGTAAGAGACTGCCATTGATCCCCCTCAGAATACTCCACCTTGCTTTGAATACCCTTCAGTCTGCTGCTTTCTGAAGCAGTCCTAGAGGTTGTCTTTCTTGAATGCCTTCAGTTGCACTGTCATGTCTGCCTCATTGTCCCAAATCAATTCAGAATGTTTACTGATAGAGTATTTTGGGGCACTCAATCTAAAGCGGTGCAGAGAAAATGAGAGTAAGAGAGATAAGGAGGAGACCTTTAATGCGGAGGGCATGGGAGAGCTTTAGGGGCAGGGGTGGGGGAGTGTGTAGAAGCTCTCAACAAGAACAAAGAAGTGTAGTTGCCTTTATCAGCTTTGGCTGGGGGAGGAGTTTGGGAGGTGGGCAAAATGACATTAACAGCTGATTTGAAGGAGCATCTGCCTGTGTAAAGTAGGAGACAGATTTATTGGGGTCTGGAGGTAGAGGCTTGGGGAGTTGTGGAGTCCTTGGATTGGAGAGGGCTCGGCACACCTGCACAAAGGGAGCAGGAGGTTTATCTCTGGAATGAGAAGGAAAACATGGAGCTTACTCTTGGAGAGCTAAGTTGTCTCTCTGGGTCCAGTACCAAGTTGGAGGGATGTCATGTTACAGATAGGTAAGCCCCAGGCTAGCAGAATCTATCATTTACCTTTTATGGTCATTTTGGCTTGGGGAAAGAACCAAAAGTTGCACAGTGCCAGATGGGGTGAATAAGACAGATGAAGACACACTATCACGTTTTTATGAGTCTGCCTTTCTGATGGATCATACTTGGCAATAACATTCACCATATTTTTGATCGCCCCTCATAAAGACATGAAAGAGGACTTTCAGAACTGCTTCAAAAGAATGGCAAGAAAGATGTGTGCTAAGTGCATTCCAAGTGAGGGGGAGTATATTTTGAGGCAGTGTGTCTTTGACTGTAATACTTCAGAAATCATGGAGTGCATTCTTATGCCTGCTTGCAGGTCATTTTCACTTGTAATATTGATATTTTAGTTATAAAATGGTTTGGTATTAATAGAGGTATAGCTCTATGCTCACTAGTGCTTAATGCTATGTGTGCAATCTATATATATTCCTTCCTTTGGTCCTTTGCTTCCTATTTGTACCAGTATTCTGTACTATAACAGCTATACAATATACTGTACCAATAGAGATAATATTTTGTACTATAATAGCCATACAAAATACTCTACCAATAGAGACAGTACTTATACCTGATTGGAATCAGTATCTTATAAATTTGTCAACTTGAAAACTTAGTCCATTGAGACAGAATCAACAAGGAGAGAACGGTAAGAATTTTCCTCCTGAGAATTCAAAATGTACATTCTTTTGTGGCAGTTTATCCTTAGGGTTTTTCTAAGAGAGTTCCTTACCTCTTAATTCACTGGTTCTCAGAGTTTGACCTCAGACCAGCACCTCCAAGCATCATCTGGAAAGGGTCATATTAGAAATTCCAGTTGTTGGGCCCCAGTCTTACACACTTTTTTCTGAGTTAGAAACTAGGGAGTAAAACCAGCATTCTGCATTCTGAGGCATGCAGAAGTGTAGGAACCATTGGCCTAGGTAATGGGAGTATCCCTGGAAATTCAGTTTTGCATTCACTATCAAGAGTCCTAGTAGCCGGGTATGGTGGTGCACAACTATAATCCCAGCACTCAGGAGACTGAGGCAAGGAGACCACTGAGAGTTTGAGCCCAGCCTGAGATACAAAGTGAGTTCAAGGCTATCCTGAACTGCATAGTGCAACTCTTTCTCAAAAAGACAAAAAAAAAAAACAACAAAAAAACACAGTTTTAGTGGTAACATAGCTCTTGGATGAGTTCGTTTTTAAGCTTAGAGGTTACAGACAGTATGGGTACTAACAATCTGGACTCAAACATGGTGTGAGGAGTGAACCTGTATTTGAATTGTTATGGGAGAAATATTTCCTCCATTACAAGTTCACGCAAACTTCCTTGTTGACTCTATACCAGTGGGATTGATATAGGGGAATGAAACTCCCAACCTACTATATGTCTGGCTCAAGTTCGTGTTCTCTAAAATTGAAGAATGAATTTTAGGAACAACGGAGGGTAAGAGCAGAATATATTTATTGAGAGGAAGAAAGCTTCTGTCTGAGGCAACCCTGAGTGGGTTGCCAAAGACTCTGTCTTTTCTGGGGACTTCTATAGAGTTAAACCATGAGGTTAGATGGGTCCAAGTCAGGGAAAAATGGGAACCTGTAAGGTGGGCATAAGGTGGGAGATAGCTATGGTCAACCAGTAAGATTAATTGCTCAGCTAAAATTGATTAAATCAAGGGCAAACGAGGAAACGAGTCACGAAGCAAGGCGGGGGGGGGGGATGCTTAACAGCAATGACTTCTTCCTGAAGGAGGTTGGGATGCTGACTCCTGACTTCCTCAGGGTGATAGAGAACTATTTGGACTGTTGACCCTTGGGATGCGGTTGTATTTGTTCTGCCTTTTGTCTTGAGATCGCCTACAGCAGGAGGTGCCTATCTCCTCAGAGGTCCCAAAGGTATCTGAACTTCTGCACTGGCTCCTTTGAGGACCCAGCCCTGTCTGACTACCTATAATATTTCTAAGTAACTCAGTTGCCTGTAACAGTACTACATACATGACTGAAGGAAGGAAGGAAATAGGTCAGTGCAGAGACCCTTTAACTCCCAGTATCACGAAAAAGAAAAAAAGGTCAACTTTGTTTTCAGTTTTCCTTGTTTTTGGGTCCTTGATGATTTTTGATCCTGATTTCAGCGTGTTGTACTTAAGCCATTATTTCTAGATCTTTATGTAGTGATTTTCACATTGAGTTTGATTTTTATCACAAACTAAGTTTTTAGAGTTCCTTTTATCATACCAAAGTTTACAGTACTTAATGCTGTATCCTGTAACTGCAACCATGGTCTCTTGCCTTGCCCTAAGTTTAATTATTGAAAACCAGTAAACAGCCGGGCGTGGTGGCGCACACCTTTAATCCCAACACTTGGCAGGCTGAGGTAGGAGGAGCATTGTGAGTTCGAGGACGGCTTGGGCTACAATGTGAGCTACATAGTGCGACCCTGCCTCAAAAAGCTAGGGTCAGGAGTTTAACTCAGTGGCTTAAGCGCCTGCCTGGCTTAAGCACCTGCCTGGCAGGCGCGAGGTTGTGAGTTTGATTCCCGGTGCTGCCAAGAAAAAAAAGAAAAGAAAAGAAAACCAGTAAACATTCTTCACAGCATAAGAAAATCCGATATATTATCCATTGCAGAACCAGGAACATGTTTGGCCCACTGAGATTACCCATTCCAGTCAGAGAATATTTTAGTAGGTTAAATGAGTTTGCCTTACTTTTTTTTTTCCTCAATTGTGATCAGCTTTTATATTTTTTATGACTAAAGAGCTGTGAGTTTAAATTGTACTAAAATCTTCCAAGATCACAGGTCATACATACTGTTCTTATCCACTTTATTTAGGCCATTTTTCTGACATCATTTGAAACAATTGCTCTCCAGTCTTGCTGTACTGCCATTCCTGGGATTTCTTTTCATTATGCTTTTGGGTTACTTTTATCTCTGTTGGATTGTGTGTATCTCTTTCAAATAGAAGAGGGAAGGAGTGAACAAGCATACATATAAAACCAGTTAAGGTAGTGTAAAGTACCCCTGTGATCCTGGCACTTGGGAAGCAGAGGCAGGAGAATCACTGCAAGTTCAAGACCAGCCTGGGCTACATAGTTTAAGGCAGCCTGAACTATATAGTAGGACCTTGTCTCAAAATACCTAAATAAATAAATAAAATTAATTAAAGTTTTCTGAATTGTGAAAATCAATTTTAAGTTTTTTATGAGACTTGTAGGTCTGGCAACATCTTTGTTTTTGCCTCACACTAGATTGAGTTTAATTGGAGTATAAAATGTTGTTTTATTTTTTCCTTCCAAGCATTTTTAGTATCCTTCATTTTCATGGAAAGTCTGGTGTTAATCTTGTTTCTTTGTAGGTTGTCTGTTTTCTGGAAACTGAGGATTTCTTTGGAGTTTCTTACATTGTACTAAAATAGTTGAGGAGTGTGATGAAACCACACTGCATATAGCAGAGTACTTTTTTTGCATTTTCCTGTCTTTAAGTATCCCCCTCTTTTCTCTAACTTTGAGTAAGAAAGACTGCTAGACCATTAATGAATAGCTTATCTCCCTTTACTTTTTAACCTTTTTTTTCAGCCATGTAAAACTATCAAAGCACCAAGGGGAACATCGCTAAAGACACATAAAACTTTATAGTTTATGTGCTTTCTTTTTTTTTTTTTTTTCACTTTTAACATGTAAATCTGTATTATTTGCCCCCATTGTAGTCATGAATTGAACTGAAAGTTCCTTATCATAGCTTACATCAGGTTTTGCAGTGTAGTATCTGCATTGTAAGTCACCATTGAAAGCTAATGATCATAACTAGTTAACAACCTTTTTTACTTTAAAAATTTTTTATCAGTTGATGAGACAGCCTGTTTATGGTGCTCGTGCATAGTTTGTATGAGTTTGTAAGGTCTTTATGTTCTGCTTTTCAAAAATTCAAAATGTCTATATTTTAATGGTTATGTACATTTTTCTTAAATTTTGGGATTACCAGAATATAAGAATTTGTTTTCTTACTAAAATCAATGAGTAGAAACTGTGTGTTATTAAGCATCATTAAGAGAACATACATTAGTGTGGTGACTGGGAGAATTATAAAAAGCATGCTTTCGTATGTGGCTTTGTGAAACTATTTTCTACTTTAGTTTTAGCAGTTACAGTGTTTCTTTGCTGGGAGTTTGGCTCCAGTGGCTTAAGCGCCTGTCTGGCAGGCATGAGGCTGTGAGTTCAATCCCCGGTGCCGCAAAACAAGGCAAAACAAAACAAAAAAAACCAAAACCCATTATAGTGTTTCTTAAATATAGAAGAAAAAGGACATGGTTTTTGAAATGAACAAATGTAACCGTTTAGGAGTTTGCTTCATTCTTTTTTGTAGCACTGGGGATTAAACTCGGGGCCTTAACACTGAGCTGTATCCCCAATCCTTTTAAAATCTTTAGTATTTTGAGACAGGGTCTTAATCATACATGAAATTGCATGAATGAAGAAACTGTTTTCCTTCCCTCTCTGTCTCTACCTTGGTGATTGTAGTTGTACTGGAGAGTGAACTCAGTGCCTTAATATTAAACTATATGCTTAGCACCGTCCTGTCCACCCTTTTAAAATTTATGGGACAGGATCTTTCTAATTCAATAAACTACCCAAGCTGGACTTGTACTTTTGATTCTTGTATCCCAGTTTCCCAGAGTAGTAGAGTTACAGCTATCATGCCAGGTTATATGATTGTCTCTTATAAATTTAACATTATAGTAGATAGCTCCATATGCTGTGTTCTTTTGCTAATGGTGTGATACAAGTTTTATGTTTACAGCAGGTGTCAATTATTTGGCAATCAAAAATGCTCTAATGCCCAAATAGAGTTTATTAGAGTAGATAGAAATAGAAGAGGCCTATTAGAAAACATACTCCTATCAGATTTTCTGTCATTTTAGCAGTTTCAGTGATACTCAATTGGGAAATTCAGTTGGGTAGAGAATCCTGGAGACTTATTAATGCAATTAAATGATCATATCAGTTGTATAGCTAGTAAGACCTAAAAACTTGACAGTACAGCCAGGTGTGGTGGCTCACGCCTTTAATCCCAGCACTTGGGAGGCTGAGGTAGGAGGAGCATTGTGAGTTAGAGGCCAGCTTGGGCTACAACGTGAGCACAAGGCCGACCTGAGCTATATAGTGCGACCCTTCCTCAAAAAACTAGGGCTGGGAGTTTGGCTCAACAGCTTAAGCGCCTGTCTGTCAGGTGCGAGGCTGTGAGTTTGATCCCTGGTGCCACAAAACAAAAAACAAAAAAAAAAAAAAAAACAAACTTGACAATACTTTCAACATTCTAATTAGGGACTGATGAATTAGATCAGTTAATAATTTTTCTGTTTTATGTAAATCTTATTTTAGCCATGTAACTGTCATTAAGGAATATACGTGTACTAACCTAAATAAGAATAAGGTGGGAGGGGAGTGAGATTTAGAATCAAGTTGAGGGCCTACTCAGGAGGATATCCTCCTAAACAGAACTCTTGATTGACCATTAATCCTTATAAGACTAATAGCTGTAAAACAGCATAATGGAATTTCTCAAGTGAATGGATTTTGTGTTTGTTTTTTCCAATAAAGAGACAAAGTTTAGGTTGCTTCAGAGGTTTTAGTTCATGGTTGTTTGGTCTCACTGCTTTTGGACCTATGGCCACTAGCATTGGTAGAGCAAAGCTGCTTATCTCACGGCTAATTACATTAAGCTTTTAAGGGAAGGTCAAGTGTTACATAAAAGCTTATTGCTATGGGTATACATATATATATGTGTGTGTGTATGTATGTATATACAAGATAGATAACTATACTACTTATCTCTAAGTTCATCAAGAACAGTTTGTGCTCTCATTGTTTGATTGATTGACATTTTTTTCATGCCTAAACCTCGTAACCTGAACAACAACTACTAAGGTAACAATATGCAATATATTAACGAGTTAATTTCCTGTTTGTTTTGAAATTCTGTATCATTTATTTTTAAAATAAAAAAATTTTTTAAAAAGTTTATTGCACTATTGTATACCTTATATGTTACCTGACATTTTATTATGATTTTCAAAAACAGTTCGTTTTTCGTTTGATAATATTTACTGTGGCTCTCCCTTCCTCCTCTGTATCCCTATTCCAGTATTTTAAAAATATTTTTTAATTTGGATTGTTAATATACATTATACTCTCCTTTATATTTTCAGGGTAAACATAAGTACCTGTGGGTATGCAGTAATGTGAAATCCTTAAAAGGTCTTACTCAGTTGGTGTATTTTGTTGTATTGGCAGAGTGAAGATAGTCCAAGTCCTAAGAGACAGCGCCTCTCTCATTCAGTCTTTGATTATACATCAGCCTCACCAGCTCCCTCACCACCAATGCGACCATGGGAGATGACATCAAATAGGCAGCCCCCTTCAGTTCGATCAAGCCAACATCACTTCTCAGGGGAACGATGCAACACACCTGCACGCAGCAGGAGAAGGTTAGTTGATTACAGTGCTGTTTAAATTTTCTTGGATTGGTAGTTTTGTACTTTTTAACATCAGAAATGTAGACATTTCATAAATGTAACAATACATGCATGCATGTGTGTTCACACAAAAACAGTACAGTTTATTCAGGCTCTTATAGTGGGTTTTAATAGTTCATTTAACTTGTAATTGAGAAATGGAGAAATTCAAGAGGCTAAAGTGATTTACCAAAATTCAACTGCTTAATGGCTTAAGCAGTTGAATTTGTGAACTAGTCTACAATGCTGATTACTAAAAAATACATTGTGTAATTCATAACTAAAAAAATATGGTGATCTTAGAAATGAGATACGTCTTCCCCACTCCCTTCCTGTTCTTTCTTTATCCTGTAAAGCAATTAAGATCTTTATGTTTCTTATGAAAGAATGACTGAAATTTGTTTCAACTTCCAGTCCTGTCCTCAGTGAATCTTGGCCTTTGCCCTCTCAGAGAAATACATTTCTTCCTGAGTGTGTCCCTGTTTAGTTGTTGCCTGAGATCAGACATTTCTGATTCCAGGAAATACTGTCTCACTAGTATGAGATACCTGTTTGCATGTCTAGGATGTTGGTAATCAAAGGAATAGTAATAATCTTGAGTTAGGAAAGTGTTATTGTTAATCTCCTAAATCTATATAGTGAAGCCATAACCCTCAGGGTTGTATTTGGGGAGGTGACCTGTGAGGAAATAATAAAGGTTAAATGAGAACATTAGGATGGGGTCCTCAGTAGTGGAGGTATCAATGAGCTCAGTCTCCAGTGTGCAGAGATGTATGAGAAGGTGGTTGTCTGCAAGCCAGAAGGAGACTCCTCTTCAGACACCAGTCAAGGTGGCAGTTTGGTCTTAGATTTTAACCCTAGAATCTTGAGAGAACAATCAGTTTCTGTTTAAGCCATCTACCTTATGTTGTTTCAGTATATGGTATCCTGAGCAGATTAATACAGAAGAGATGTTAAAATCATTATTTTGCATGCCATATGAGATAAATCAACCTATGTGTGAGGTATATTTCATAATGACATTAAGACTTTCATGTTAGCTATGATTATATGGAAATACTTTAGTAAAATAATATATGGCTACCAATTGAAGTATTTTATAGCCGTTAAATAGCATGAGAAAGATAACATTAGTATGTAAATTTACAACTTGAGTACCTGCTGTGGACTCTTCATATTTTATGGTGAACTGTGTCATACACTGAGAACATGTAAAACTAGTTAAAAGGTTAGGACACACATGTTCCTTATACCTAGGTTAAGGTAGAACATTGATCTGTCTTAAAAGCCTTCTTCTTTTCCCCATTGTTACCATTTCCCTTTCTCCTTCCCAGACTGCAAACTCTGGGAACTTGTCATTGTTGCTTGTTCTTTACAGTTTTTGATAACTATGAATATATTCTTGTTTTTTGTTTGTTCATTTTTTGCTTTTTTGAGCCAGGATCTTGCTATGTAGTGTAAACTGTCTTTGAATTCACTTATGTAGCCCAGGCTGACTTGAACTCAGAGACCCTCCTGCCTTAGCCTCCTGAGTACTGGGATTGCATGCGCATCACCTTGTCTTGCCAACTATGAATATATTCTTAATAGGATTTGGGGTTTGTCATATTTTCATTTAAGTGTGTTCTTCTTGGACTTTGTTTATAAGACATTGTTTTTAATGTTGACAGCGATAGTTTATTTAGTTTTACTATGACATAGTTTATGTGTCCATCTACTATTGGTTAATGTTTTGTTTTGTTTTGTTTTGTTTTGTTTTGTTTTGTTTTGTTTTGTACCAGGGATCGAATTCATGACCTCATGCTTACCAGGCAAGCGCTTGAGCCACTAAGCTAAATCCCTGGCCCTATTAAAGTTAATACTATACCCAGTTTCTTACTATTTATGAAGAGTACTATTAAAAACCTTTATGTGTGTTAGTCAGTTTTTCATTACTGTAATCAAATACCTAAGAAAAACAACTTCAAGGCAGAAAGATGTATTTTGGCTCGTGGCTCCAGAGGTTTTAGTTCATGGTGGGCTGAATTCCTTATTTCTTAGGCCAATAGTTAGGCAACAATGTCATGCCAGAAGGGTTTATGTCAGTGGCAGCCAGAAAGCAAGAGACAGGGAAAAAGAGACAAGGGGTCAAGGACAAGACGAGGCCACCGAGACCCACTCCTTCAAGTAGCCCCCTCATCAGTTTCCATTTTCTCCCCAAAATGCCATTAAATTATGGTCTTACTGTCAGTTTAATCCACTGGTAAAATAAGAGCCTTCATGATCCAGTCACTTTCCAGAAGCCCCACTTTTGAACATATGAGGTTTTTGGGGGATGTTTTAGATCTGAACTGTAACACTGTATACAGATCTCAAGTAGGTATGCAAAAGCACTATGATGCATGCTTCAGAGTAGAATTGCTAGATCATAGGCAGTGCCCTGACTCGCAGGGAAGTGTTAGAAATGTTTCCAGATAACATTGGTAACTAAATGTAATTCTTGAATTGGTGAGAAACATCATACTTTTCATTCATGGTGACACAAAGGTATTTATCCATTTATTCATTTACTTACTTATTGTTTGCTTGCTACACTAGAGGTTGAATCTAGGGCCTTTGGACTGAGTTATATCCTGGGCTCCTCTTTTCTCTCTTCCCTTTTTCCTATATTTTTCTCCTTTCTCCCCTCCCCTCCCCCTTCCTTCCTTCTTCCTTCCTTCCTTCCCTCCCTCCCTCTTTTTCCTTCCTTCCTCCCTCTCTTCCTCCCTCCCTCCATTCCTTCCTTCTTGACAAGGTCTTGCTATGTAGTTCAGGCTACCCTTGAACTCACTGTGTAGCCCAGGCTGGCCTCAAATTTACAGCGGTCCTCCTACCTCAGCCTCCCAGGTGCTGGGATTACAGGTGTGCACCACCATGCTTGACTAACTGATAACTTTAAAAATAGTACATGGGCAGAAAAAGTGGAATTTTTCTGGACATGGACAAATGGAAAGTGTGGTGTGTGTGTGTATGTATATATGTGTGTGTTCTGAGACAGGGTCTCACTATGTAGTTCAGCCTGGCCCTGAACTCACTATGGAGCCCTGGCTAGCCTTCAACTCACAATGATCCTCCTGCCTCAAACTCCCAAGTACTGGTATTACAGGCATGCACCACCACTCCTCACTAAGAGAAAGTAAATTTAAATATAGAGACAACTATCAATTGTAAATATCTAGCAATACTTCCAGAAAGAAGTAATACTAGGGGAAAGTTTTTAAACAAATAATGTACAATTTTTTTTCAGACTTTGAGAAAGATTGAGTGTTAAACAGGATTTTGGTGAACTTTCAGAACATACACCAATGATTAAAAAAAAAAAATCCTGAGGTGAAAAATAAAGAAATGAGAACCAAGCAAGATTCTTGGTAACAGCAGTATGCATAAGACAGTGGACTAAATCTTCAAAGTTATGAGAACTTGTTTTTTGTTTGTTTGTTTGGTTTCTTTTTTTGTTGTTTTGTTTTTTACTTGAATTCAAGTATGTCAAAACATAAACTGTTTTCAAACATGCAGATACTTAGGTCCTCCCTGCAAGTATTATTAAATATTAGTATTCTCTCTAGGGAGCAGAATAATAAATGCAGGAAGTACAATTCAAGATCTTTAGTTAGCAAAGAAAGCAAAAAAGACGTACTGCTGAATCTGAATACAGAAAAGGTCTGAACATGAGTTGGGGATAAAGAGAGAAAAGTAAAAGTCTATATTCTATATTGTCCAGAATAGCTGATGAGATACTTTTAGAAAAATGGATGTGTTGTTTGAAAATTAAGACTAGTCACTAAAAGGGCAGAATGTGAGCTGAGCATGTGTAATCCCAGTACTTGGGAGGCCGAGGCAGGAGGATCATTGCAAATTCAGGACCAGCCTGAACTGAGACGAGAGCTGAACGCCAGCCTGAACTACACAGTGAGACCCTGTCTCAAAAAGATGAAAAAAGAAAAAAGAAAACCAGAGCGAAGTATGTAATCTCTGTACATTTAAATAGATGACATAGCTGGAAACCTCAGTTCAGCAAAAGACAAAAATGTGAGGCCAGAAGGACCAGCTTTCTATTGTTTACAAGTGCTAGATCTAAGACAAAATAATAAAGTATATATGCATTACTGTTAGAAATAATTTCAGGTAAAATTTGCTCTTTTATCTCTACTTCATATTTTAGATTTTCTAATAATTTTGCTCCCCTCCTCCTTGTAGTATTTAGGGTTAAACCCAGGACCTTCACACTGACTACATTTTCAGCCCCCATCCCCCTTTTTTCTAATTTTTAATTTTGAGACTTGCTAAAATGTCCAGCCTGGGCTTGAATTTACAATCTTTCTACCTAAGCTGCCCAGAGAACTGGGATTACAGGTGTGCACCTCCACACCTAGCTGAATAAATATGCTTCTTAAATGTTCTACTCTCAAATGCCTGCAGCAGATTTAATGAGGCAGTGCAGGAAACATCAAGATCAAGATCATGAAGCAGTTTACATATCAGCACAAAGACTTGATCTTATTTTGTGATTAGTTTGAGAGTTATTGAAATTATTTTTGAGTAGAGAAGTAACAGCAAGTCACAACTATCTTGAGGAAAAAAACAGTATTAAAGGAAGCTTTTCAGGTTTGTTCCCAAGTTGTATTTTGGGATTTGCTTGCTTCTTTTGGTACTGGGGATTGAAACCAAGGCCTTCATGTTGAGCTGCATCTGCAGCCCTTTTTTATTTATTTTGAGCCAGGATCTTGGTAAGTTGCCCACCGTGATCTGAACTTGTGATTCTCCTTCAACTTCCCAAATTGCTGAGATGACATATGTGTGCCACCATGCCTGGCTCAGGTTTGGTTTTCTCTTTTCTTTTTTAAATCCATTTTATTTCAAGGAGAAAAACCAAAAAGAAAAAAAAAAAAAACTTAAAATTTCATTTTTTTCTCAAATCCATGTTATTCAAAGATAAGAAAAAAACTACAACAAAATTTCAAAACACGTCAATCGGGGGCAACAATGGTACATACATTGCACATTGTCATCCCCAAATCATTCACCCAGAGCACAAGACATCTGCATTCAATTATCTGAACAATACCAGCACAAATCTTTCTCTTCAGTGAACTCAGAGAAATCAGTAGTATAACTATCTTAACTTTTTATATACATCTATATATATGCACACACACATACATATGTGTACATATGTTGTTTCATGCAGCTTCTAACACTAGTGAGACAGTACGATGTTTACACGTGTGAGTCATATTTATTTCACTTATAAGGATGATCTCAAGTTTCATGCATTTACCTTAAACAGTCGCTAGTTTATCCTTCTTTATTGCTGAGTAGTACTCCATTGTATAAAATACCACATCTTTTTTATCCATTCCTCAGTCGATGGATAGTTAGGTTGTTTCTAAGATCTAACAATTAAAAATCATGCTGCTATAAACATGGATGCACACATATTGCAGTGGTGTAACATTTTTAACCCTTTTGGGAAGATACCAAGAAGGGGAATAGCTGGGTTAAATGGGACCTCTATCCTGGTTTTTTGAGGAATCTCCACACTGATTTCCACAGTGGTTGCACCAGTCTACACTTGCATCAGTGGAGAAGGGTTCCTTCTTTCCCCACATCCCCTCCAGCATTTGTTATTGCTTGATTTCTTGATAATAGTCATTCTTTCTGGGGTGAAGTGGAATCTCAGTGTTGTTTCAATTTGCATCTCTCAAATGACCAATGATGTTGAACGTTTTTTCACATACTTATTTGCTGTTTGCATTTCTTTATCTGAGAAGTGTGTATTCATTCTCAGATGCCCATTTTTGGATTGGCCCTTTAAATTTGGGAGGAATGATTTTTTTTTGAGTTCTTTTTATGTTCTCAATAGTAATCTTTTTGTCTGAGGTACAGCTGGCAAACATTTTCTTCCACCTTGTGGGTTGTCTCTTCACTCTGTTGATGGTTTCTCTTGCTGTGAAAAAGTTTTTCAGTAGGGAGATATCCCAGTTATTGATTCTTTGTGATAGTTCCTGTGCAGTTAGACTTCTGTTCATAAAGTCTTTGCCTACACCAGTCTTCAAGATTTTGACCTAGTCTGTTTTCCATCAGATTTAATGTTTATGTTTTAATATTAGGATCTTTGATCCATTCTGATTTTAGCTTAGTGCATGGTGAAACATATGGGTCTAGTTTTAATCTTCGGCAGTTTTTCCAGCACCATTTATTAAAGAGGCTATCTTTCTTCCAGTGACTGTGTTTGGCACCTTTGTCAAAGATAAGCTGGCTTAGTATGTCTGGAGTTGTTTTTGCATCTTCTAATCTGTTCCATTGATCTTTGGGCCTGTCTTTTTGCCAGTACCATGCTGTTTTTACCACAGTAACTTTGTAGTATAATTTCAAGTCAGGGATTGTGATGCCCCTGCCTTACCTTTTTTGCCTGGGATTGTCTTGCTGTTCTAGGTGTCTTCTGATTCTAGATGAATTTTAAGATTGTTTTCTCTAATTGTGTGAGATACGCCATTGGAAGTTTGATTGGGTTTTGGAAGTATGGCCATTTTCATTATATTCGTTCTTCCTATCCGAGAGAACGGGATATCTCTCCGTTTTCTAATATCCTTTTCAATTTCCTTTTTTTTTAAGAGTACTGTAGTTTTCAATATAGAGGTCTTTTACATCCTTTGTTAGATTGATTCCTAGGTATTTCATTTTTTTTGGGTGCTATTGTGAAAGGTGATGTTTCCCTGATTTCCCTCTCAGTGCCTTTGTTATTTGTGTACAGGAAGGCTATTGTTTTTTGAGTGTTGACTTTGTAACCAACTATGTTACTGAATTTGCATGTTAAATCTAGTAGTCTTTTGGTGGAGTTTTTGGGGTCTTCTAAATAGAGTATCATGTCATCTGCAGATAGCAATAGTTTGAGTTCTTCTTCCCTATCTTTATTCCTTTTATTTCTTTCTCTTGTCTAATTCCTCCGGCTAAAGTTTCCAGGACTATGTTGAATGGGAGTGGAGACAGTGTACATCCTTGTCTTGTTCCTGATTTTAGAGAGAGACCTTTCAGTTTTTGTCCATTTAGTATGATGATGTCTGTTGGCTTGTCATAGATGTCTTTTATTAGATTGAGCTGCAGGCCATCTATTCCAATTTTCTGTAGGGTTTTTATCATGAATAGGTGCTGGACTTTGTCAAAAAGCGTTTTCTGCATCTGTTGAGATGGTCCTGTCATTTTTGTCCTTGGTTTTGTTAATATGTATTACATTATTGGATTTACATATGTTGAACCATACCTGCATCCCTAGGATGAATCCCACTTGATCATGGTGTATATTCCTGTTGATGATTTGCTGCAGTCTGTTTGCCAGTATCTTTATTTAGGATTTTTGCATCAATGTTCATAAGGAAGATTGACCTATAATTCTCTTTCTTAGTTGAATCCTTCTCTGGTTTTGGTATCAGGGTAATGCTTGCTTGCAGGAATTAATTTGGGAATATTGCTTCTTGTTCAGTTTCATTAAGAGTTGAGAAGTAGTGGTGTTAGGTCTTCTCTAAATTTCTTGTAGAATTCAGCAGTGAATCCATCAGGGCCTGAGCTTTTCCTTATTGGTAGATTTTTAGTTACATCTTAGATTTCATTGATTGATACTGGTTTATTTAGGATTTTTACATCTTCATGATTCATCTTTGGTAATTCATATGTATCTAGGAATCTGTCCATTTCTTGTGTATTTTCCATCTTATTAGAATACAAGTTTTCAAAGTACGCATAGATGATCTTTTGAATTTCTGCAGGGTCCGTTGTGATTTCATCCATTTCTTTCTTCATGGATTTGAGTCTTTTTCCTTTTTTTGATAAGGTTGGATAAGGGCTTGTCAATTTTATTTAATCTCTCAAAGAATCAACTCTTTGATTCATTGATTCTTTGTATTGTTTTTTTAGTCTCCAGTGTGTTAATTTCTGCTCCCATCTTTATAATTTCCTTCCTTGTACGAGCTTTCGTCTTAGCCTGCACTTCTTTTTCTAGAATTTTGAGATTCAACATTAAGTTGGGTATGTGTGCTTGCTCTGTTTTCCTGATATGGGTGCATACCGCTATAAATTTCCCTGTTATGACTGCTTTCATTGTGTCCCACAAGTTGCAGTATGTTATATTGTCATTTTCATTCAACTGTAAAAACTGTCTAATTTCTTCTGTCATTTCATCTGTGACCCATTGGTTGTTCTCTAGGGTGCTGTTTCCACGTGGTTATGAAGTTCTTGAAGTTTCTTTTGCCATGTATTTCCAATTTCATTGCACTGTCATCTGATAGTATGCATAGGATAATTTCAGTTTCTTTGCATTTATTTAAGTATGTTGTATGAGCCAGTGTATGATCTGTTTTGGAAAACGTCCCATGTGCAGCTGAAAAGAAAGTATATTCTGATGTTTTGGGATGGAAGGCTTTCTAGACATCTATTAACTCCATCTGTTCAAAAGTTTAATTTAGTTCTAATATTTCTTTATTTTTTTGTCCAGCTGATGTCTTTTTATGACAATGGGGTATTGAGGTGTCCCCCATTACAGTTGTATTAGGCCTTATTTGATTTTTCATGTCCATTAGTAATTGTTTTATGTAGTTGAGTGCACCAGTATTCGTTGCATATATATTTATGATTGTTAGCTCTTCCTCATGGATAATTCCCTTTACGAGGATATAGTGACCTTCTTTATTAATGAGTCTTGGCTTGAAATTCACTTTGTCTGCAAATAGAATAGCTACCGCTGCTTTTTTCTGGGTTCCTGTCACATGGAGTATTATTTTCCATCCTTTGAATTCAGTGTATGAATTTCTTTTTGAATTAAATGTGTTTTTTGTATGAGGCATATTGTTGGATCTTGCCTCTTGACCTGTTCTGCCAGTCTGTGTCTTTTGATTGGTGAATTGAGACCATTAACATTGATGAATATAACTGATATGTATTGACTTATCCTTGTCATATTATTTTCCTGTTGTTGGTTCTCCCTTTCTTTCCCCCTCCTAGTTGTTTGCCTTCCCTGGTGGATTCCTCTTGTTGGGGTTCATGGAGCTGTAGTCCTTATTATCTCTTTCTTTTTTCTTTTCTTTCTTTCTCTTTCTCTTTTTCTTTTTTTCTTTTTTCTTTTCTTTTCTTTTTTTTTTCTGTAAAGGGATCGAACTCACAACCTTGCGCCTGCCAGGCATGCACTTAGGCCACTGAGCTAAATCCCAGCCTTGTTTTTGAGACAGGGTCTCACTATGCAGTTCAGGCTGGCCTTGAACTCACTTTGTAGCGCAGGCTGGTCTCGAACTCACAACAATCCTCCTATCTCAGCCTCCCACGTGCTGGGATTAAAGGCGTTTGCCATCATGCCTGGCATTATCTCTTTCTGGAATGTCCTTCAGAACATTCTGGAGTACTGGTTTGGTGTTCATACATTTCCTCAGATGTTCTTTGTTATGGAAGTATCTTTATTTCTCCATCAGTTTTGAAACACATTTTTGCAGTGTACTTCAATTTGGGTTGAAAGTTGTTTTCTTTTAGAACTTGAAGTACTTCCCTCCAAGGTCTCCTTAACTTGAGGTTTTATGCTGAGAAGTCAGATATATTTCTGATAGGCTTTCCTTTACAGGTGATTTGTTTCTTTTGTCTAACAGCTTTTAGGATTCTATTCTTGTGTTGAATTTCTGGAATCTTGAATATGATATGCCTAGCTGTAGATTTTTTTTGATCATTGCTAATTGGAATATTATATGCCTTGTTTATCTGTAGGTCAAATTCTTTTTCTCTACCAGGAAAGTTTTCTGTCATGATGTCTATAAATATTTTTTAAATCTCATTTGTGGCATCTCTTGCTTTTTCATTGATTTCAGTCAATCTTAAGTTATTCTTTGCCTCATCTAGCAGCTGCTGGATTGATTTCTCATTGTTCCTTGCTATTTTTGAGAAATCTGTCTTTTCCTGGTCACTGACTGCCAGCCTTTCTTCAATATCTGGGATCCTGTCCTCACATTGGCCTAATCTGCTTCGAATATTTTCAGTGGAGTTTTTATTCTCCTGGATGATGTCTGCTTGGTTCTGCTCCATGGATTCCATTTCTTTCCTATGCTGAGCTTTCATAATTTTCTTAAGCTTATCTTTTTTTTTTTTTTTTTTTTTTTTTTTTTTTTTTTTTTTTTTTTTTTTTTTGTCTGTAGACACACTTAGTGTCTAACATCACTAAGCATGGTGTGTATTTTGGTACTGTCTATAGTTATCTGAGAGATTATTTCTGATTTCATTTTTTCCAGAGCCTCATTCAATTGCTTTGTTGTTACCACTTCAGAGAGGCTTGGTGTGAGGTGCTTTCGGATTGTCATACCTCATTGCTCCCTGGATTTGCCTTTGGTGAATGAGACTTCTGGGGTTGCATTTTGCTTTAGTGTCTTCTCATTTTACTTTCTCTCTTTTTTTAATTTAATTCCTGGGATGATGGTTCCATGTTGACTATGGCCGGTTGCTTTATTGATAGTATTGGACTCTTAGGTGATGAGTACTTCTCTGAGGTATCTTCCAGGCATAGCCGGTTTTTGGGCTTATGTCTGTTGAAAGATCTTACCTCTTCAGTTTGTTGGAGATGAGAAGTTGTTGCTTGTTTGGCCTAGTCCCTGGTCCTTTGGTTCTGTGCCACTGTATTTTCTCTGACCCTTAGTTTATCTCAGTCATGGAATATCCAGACCAACAGCTCTTTAGAACAATTATATCAATTTTGGCTATAGTGATACCAATAGGATCAAGCACAGCTTAGAAAACGACAGACTGTACTCTCTCTAACTTTCAACCATATGAAGTAGATTTATGATTATATAAGGAAGTATGAAACAAACCAGAGTATTACATGCTGCATATAAGTTCTTAATGTGCTAATTTTGCCCTTGGGGTTAAAATTTAAAATGGATTAAGGGGAAAATAGAGACGTGGAAGAAGAGAAAGAGATTAGAAGTAAAGTTGGAGGACAAAGGGGGTTCACACCAACCTTAGGAAACTGGTCCAGGACACTGAAGGAAAAGAGATGGAAGAGGTAAAAAGAAGAGCACAACAGAACCACACCAAACAGGTTATGAACCACTTTCACACTCATATAGAAACAGTGAAGGAGAAAGCGGAAAAAACCAAAACAATCCACTTCCTGGATTCTCTGGTTTCAGTAGCAGACAACCTGTGGAGATAAGAGTCCTGAATGATGCCAGTCTATCCCAGCAAGCCAGCAGTAGCTTTTTGGTGGGGTAGTAGATAATCTCAGCAGGCTTACCCCAAGACCAAACTCATCAGGCTTGCTGTAGTCCAAGCAGTTTCCACGGGTCTGTGCCCAGCTGGGAGCTGCTAAATGAAACTGGCAGCAGTTCTGGGTTCTGAGTGTAGCTGGCCCATCTCCAAAATGACTTCCGGCCAATTGCTGTCTCCTGCGGTAGGACTAAGTCCTCTGCGCTCACTGCCAGCCAGTGCAGTCCTCCACATCTGCTGCTCACGTCCACTCCAGGTTTGTTTTTTTAAGGTACATGCACGATCTGAATGTGTATAATCCACTTTGATTTTAAGGTGTACATATTTTCATATTTTGTGATTAGTTTTGTGAGTTCATTTTTGATAATTGTTTGAATTCCTCCAATGGGAATGTAAAAATTGAGTGGGCCAAAAATAGTCTAGGTTCTTGTGTAAAACAAAGAAAGACTTGTCAAGCATACACCTTGTAGTATGTAATAAGTAGCTATGTTCATTGAAGACTGGGTAACAATAGTAACAGGAACAGTAGAAGAGAGAAGCAGGAGAAAAAAAGGGCTCAATAACTCAGGTTTCCACTATTTACAAGGTCTGACACCACTGCTCCAAGGTGCCTCCCACTGTATCTCTCACTGATGTCAGTAATCTGTAGTCCCTGGCATCATGACCTTCTAAATTTAAGCCTGAATAATCATTGGGGTGGTGGTGTTCATGGTCGAAGGGAGTGGGTCACACAACTTACTTGTTTCTAGCTGTACTACCACTTTTAAGATTATGGAAGTAGAGATAATCATTAAGGTGGTATAGCACTTACAGTTGAATGAAGGGAAGACAGTTGAGTGAAGGGAAGGGAGTGATTCATTCAGCTCCTTTGTTTCTAACTGAAAGGAACAGTTTCACTTTGGCTCCCATGCTCTTTCATCTTCTCACTGTATCTCCATTTTTGAGCACTTCCCTAATACTTAGCACCACAATCTGCTCCAGGCTCATCTTACAGTTTTCCCGTTTCAGCCCTACAGTTAATCAATTCTACAAAGAGCTTGATCCCTTTATTATAGAATAGTATTCAGAAACCAAAATCAGATGTTGTCTGTGCTCACTATTCATGGGGAATCACTGTATCCAGTCTTGCTGAGAAGCAAAACAAAAAGATGCCACTACCTAAACTAACTCATATGTAGGCACATGTGCATCACCACGCTTGGCAAGAATCAGTCTAGCACAAGTCATTTAAAACCTATTTGTAGAAGATCATACAACACTATTGAAGAAATTTAACCTATTTAAACGATAAATGATTTGACATGGAATATTCAGTTTTGCAAAAGTTATGTCAGTCCTTAGAGTTTTTTGTTTGTTTGTTTGTTTGTTTTTGTGGCACTGGGGATTGAACTCACAACCTTGCGCCTGCCTGACAGGCGCGTAAGCCACTGAGCCAAACTCCCGGCCCTGGCTTTTTGAGGCAGGGTCGCACCGTGTAGCTCAGGCTGGCCTTGCGCTCACGTTGTAGCCCAAGCCGGTCTCGAACTCACATACTCACATATGTAGGCACATGTAAATGTTTCTTTATATAAATACTTTAAAGGACTGTTCTACATATAAGAAGGAAAAAGTTACCCATTAAACAGTGATACATACCACATCAATATTAAGTCTTTGTCAGGTGTTAAATACGTACCTTAAAAATGGAATATATAAACTCAGATTATTAAAAATTACTGATGAAACTTGTGTTTAAAATTTATAAATTTTTTGAGCTGATACAGTAATTTAAGCTAAATTTAGCATTATACTATTGACAGTTAAGAGTTAATACAGAATCCCAATGGATCATAACAATAAACATAGCAGTAACCTTCTTTTTGACATTTATTGTATTACAGTCCTCCTGTCAGGCGCCAGAGAGGAAGAAGAGATCGTCTGTCTCGACATAATTCTGTTAGTCAAGATGAAAACTATCATCATCTCCCATATGCACAGCAGCAAGCAATAGAGGAACCTCGAGCCTTCCACCCTCCGAATGTATCTCCCCGTCTGTTACATCCTGCTGCTCACCCACCCCAGCAGAATGCAGTAATGGTTGATATACATGATCAGGTACAATAATGGCAGTGGTAGTGTATTAAGAGATTGATTCTCCAGTCTTTTTTTTTTTTTTTTTGGTTTTTTTTTTTTGTTGTTGTTGTTGTTTTTTGGTACTAGGGATTGAACTCATTACCTCGTACTTGCCAAGCAGGCATTTATGTTGCTGAGCTAAATCCCTGGCCCCAAGATTGAATCTTTGTTGCAGATTTTTACACTGAAATTTCTTTCTTCCTTTTTAGAATTGAAATTTACATTCTCCACTTAAGAAAATCTGAAAGAAAAAATATCAGTTAATGTGAAGGAAATTAAGAATGAGTCTTTTTTTTCTTTTTCTTTTCTTGAGTCAGGGTCTCAGTATTTAGTTCAGGCTGGCCTTTCACTGTGCAGCCCGTGCTGTCCTCAAACCACTGCCTGCCTTAACCTCCCAAGTACTGTGATTACAAGTGTGCATCACCACGCTTGGCAAGAATCAGTCTAGCACAAGTCATTTAAAACCTATTTGTAGAAGATCATACAACACTATTGAAGAAATTTAACCTATTTAAACGATAAATGATTTGACATGGAATATTCAATTTTGCAAAAGTTATGTCAGTCCTTAGAGTTTTTGTTTGTTTGTTTGTTTGTTTTTGTGGCACTGGGGATTGAACTCACAACCTCGCGCCTGCCTGACAGGTGCGTAAGCCACTGAGCCAAACTCCCGGCCCTGGCTTTTTGAGGCAGGGTCGCACCGTGTAGCTCAGGCTGGCCTTGCGCTCATGTTGTAGCCCAAGCCGGTCTCGAACTCACAACGCTCCTCCTACCTCAGCCTCCCAAGTGCTGGGATTAAAGGCGTGCGCCACCACGCCCGGCTCAGTCCTTAGAATTGATACATAGAATGTATAGAATTGTTATAATCCCAGATAAATCTGTAATAGGTTATTGCTATAACTTAATGTTGATCCTGTTATTTATATGACAGTTTAAAGAAGAAAGCAAACCATTACTGGTTGTTTTAATGATGTTATCGAAATGCAACCAATCATATGCTTGTTTCTTTCTGTCTGTGGGCATGTATAGGGAACCAAGTGGCTGGCCCACAACCCTAAAATAATTCACTTTCTGATCTTTAAGAAATAATTACCAAAAAAAAAAGAAAAGAAAGAATTGCCAACTGACACCTAGAGTAAGAGTCTAACATCTAAAACAAATGGTTTTCAGACTGTGATCTGAATCAGCTGGCTAGCACTTAAAACATTTATTAATAATGCACATTCTTGGATTATCTACTAGACTTAGAGAGCCACTATCTTGTAATCCTGAAGGAAGATAATAAGGTGGACAGAGTAGTATTTCCAATTTTTAAGACATGGTGTGTTTTTTGGTTGGTTTGTTTGTTTTTGGTTTTGTTGCTGCCATTTTTTGAGACAGTGTCTTGCTATATAACCCAGACTGGCCTTGAACTTGTGGTGATCCTCCTGCCTCAACCTCCCAAGTCCTGGATTACAAGCATGATCCATCATGTCCAGCTCCAGTTTTTAAGACATTATAAAGCTATAGTAATGAAAGCATTTATACCTTAGTCATATATGCTAATAAAACAGAATGATATATGATAGTGAATGAGTTGATAGAGAACAGAATTTTTAGTAAATCATGGTGGGGCAACTGGGTATTAAAAACGAAACATGAAACTAGACCCTACATATCCTTCAGAGAAAGTCAAGCTCAAGTAGATTGAAGACTTAAATGTGAAAGCAAAACTGTAAACTTTAAAGAAAGTAATAGAAATAGTTTTATGGCATTCAGTAGGGAAAACTGTCTTAAGAGGCAAAGCACTAGCTATACAGAAAACTTGTGATAAATTATACTTAATTAAAATGAATACTGGTCCTTGTAATAAATAAGCATTTATTGATCACTTAATTTTTGACAAAGGATCCCAAGGAATTCAAGGAGGAGAAAGGTCTGTGTTAATAATGATGCAAGTACAACTGTGTATTCATTTGAATGAATTTGAACCTTGGCTCATGTTTTATATCATTTGTAAATTAATTCAAGTTAGATTCTAGGCCTAAATGTGAAAGATAAAACTATTAAAGATTAAATCTTTATAAGATTTTCTCATTAGGTTGGGATGTTTCTCACTATTAAAAGCATTTTAATCTTGATGTTAGCCAAGCAGCAGTTGTAACACAGATGTTGCTTGTGTATTGTCTAGCATGAGACTTCTTATATATAGTTAGTCCATAGGGACTAGATAATTATATTTAAAGGGGAAATCAGTTAACTTTGTTCTCCAAACACAAGCCAGTGTAGAACAACTCTGTAATTACAAACCTCACTTTATTTCATTTATGGATTGTTTTAAGAAGTGCTTGATCATTGATGCTGAGCCTCTTGTGGAAAAATGTCTACTAAAAACAATCTACTAGAGAAAAAGTGATTCAGCAGAGTTGAACTCTGAAAGTTAAGAAGTATTAGGACTAACCATGTTATTTTACTTAGTTTCCTGCTTATGAATGCTCAAGTATTGTATGATCTCAATTAAAATGCTTTTAATAAATTTATAAATAAGTCAGGCATGGTGATGCACACCTGTAATCGTGGCAGTCTGGGAGGCTGAAGCAGTAAGATCTGAAGTTCAAGCCTAGATGACTTAGACCCTGTCTCAGGGCAAAAAAAAAAAAAAAAAAAACAACTTCTAAGTGACAAAGCATCATGTTTAGATTATGTTTAGTTAATTAGGAACATTCTCCTTAGTATGACAATTTAGATTTGTAATATAACAACTGATGACATTTTATTTTATTTTATTTTATTTATTTATTTTTTTTTGCGGCACCGGGTATCGAGCTCACAACCTCGCGCCTGCCTGACTGGCGTGTAAGCCGCTGAGCCAAACTCCCAGCCCTGGTTTTTTTGAGGCAGGGTCGCACTGTGTAGCTCAGGCCAGCCTTGCACTCGCGTTGTAGCTCAAGCCGGCCTCGAACTCACAACGCTCCGCCAACTCAGCCTCCCGAGTGCTGGGATTAAAGGCATGCGCCACCACGCCCGGCTAGATGACATTTTAGATTCATTAAAATACAATACTTACAACAAAGACTTTATGAGATATCGCTAGTTAACTTATATTGTTAAAATTCAGCATACATTTAAAGTCATATATAAGAGAGGTGCTTATGAGCATTATTTTTGAAGGTTCTATCTTTCTAATAAAAAGAACAAGAAAAGTAAATAATGAAGTTAAGTCTTAGCAGATAATTGTATATCCAGGAAAGAAAGATAATCTAGTTGGTTGTTATGTGTTTGTGCAGTGCTAGAGATCAGACCTAGAGCCTTCTGCACTCTAGGCAAATACTCTACTGAGCCACACTCCAGCCCAAGATTCTAGTCATAAGAAAGTGGTTGGGGCCAGGTATTTAGCTCAGTGGCACAAGTGCCTGCCTGGCAAGCGCAAGGTCGTGAATTCAATCCCTGGTACCCAAAAAAGCAAAATAGTGATTGATAAGGTTGCTGGGTTCCAGATTAATCAATACAAATTATTATTTTAATACTAACACTGATTTGATATGCAAATAGAGAAAAATAGCATAATACCAATATAACACAACTTTCAAATTTATAAAAGAACTCTAAGGGATACAATTTAATGAAGACCTTGTCTCTCTCTCTCAGTCTCACTGCGTATTTCAGGGTAGCCTTTTTTTTTTTTTTTTTTTTCCCAGTACCGAGGATCTAACAACCTCGCGTCTGCCATGCAGGTGCTTAGGCCACGGAGCTAAATCCCCGGCCCTATTTTTTGAGACAGGGTCTCACTATGCATTTCAGGCTGGCCTTGAACTCACTTTGTAGCCCAGGCTAGTCTTAAACTCAGCCTCCCAAGTGCTGGGATTAAAGGCATGTGCCACCATGCCTGGCTTTTTCAGGGTAGCTTTGAACTCACTGCGCAGCCCAGGTTGGCCTCAGACTCATACCAGTCTTCCTACCTTAGCTTCCTGGCTGCTTTGGCATTATTTCTAAAAGCATAAAATGCATTCACCCCTTTACCTCATAATGCCTTTGAGACAAATAAAATTACTAATATTGTAAAACTTTTATAGTTGTATTTGTATTTACAAAAGTGAAAACTTGAATGCCTATATTATGACAGGACTTTGTTAAGGAAGCACACTTGAAATGCCTGGCTAGTATCAAAAGGAACAGTCGCTATTTCCTATACAATAACAACAGTTGAAGACACATCTACAGTGAAATAATAAGTGAAAAAGAAAAGTTGTAGGGTAATGTCTCCTTTCTGTTAAGAAAACAAAAATGCAGTAATCATATCTCCATATGTTCATCTATATATGCTCACAGAGAAAGAGGTAGAAAGATGTTGTTAACACTGTCTCAGAGTAGGGAGGATGAGAGAAAGATTGGCTACAAAGGACAATGATAATTCAATATATGTGTTTTGGTGATGGTTGGTATTGAACTTAGCCTGCACATGCTAGATAAGCCCTCTACCAATGAGCTTATATCCCTAGTCCAAATTTAATTTTTTTAGTACTAGTTTTCATTGTTTCACTAGTTGCTATTAAACAACAATAAAAAAATGTTTTGTAGAATGTTAGTAGGTATTGAAAAATGCAAGCTTTCATTTTTATAAATATTACTTTTTAGATTTCTGCACTACAGAAATGCAGGCTGTAAGTGTTAAATAGTTGTAGCGTATTCTCTTGAACTTCTCAAGTCTTTCTAAAAAGAAGCGTCTAGCCAGTCCTGTATATTCTCTAGAAATAGTCAGCTTTCCTATACACCAACAATGAATATTCTGGTTGAAAATACTGAAGGAAGCCAAGCATGTTGGCACCCACCTATAATCCCAGCACTTCCAGGAGGCTGAAGCAGGAGTATTATCATGAGTTCAAGACAGTCAGGGCTACATAGTGAGTTCAAGACCAGCCCAAACTGCATGGCCAGGCCCTGTCTCAAAAATATACTGGAAGAAGTGCATTTTGAAAGTCTATGCAGCTGAGGATTATATCAACAAGTGCCCAAATGTTAATTTTTAATAGTTAACATTGTATCCAAACAACTGAAATTATAATTTTCTTTCTTGATAGCTCCATCAAGGAACAGTCCCTGTTTCCTATACTGTAACAACGGTAGCACCACACGGGATTCCACTCTGCACAGGCCAGCACATCCCTGCTTGCAGTACACAACAGGTCCCAGGGTGCTCTGTGGTTTTCAGTGGACAACACCTCCCTGTCTGTAGTGTGCCTCCTCCAGTAAGTCTGTGTTTTTGTTCTCATTAGATCTTACTGTTAAGCACATCAACTTGTCTTTTGGTTTCGTAATTTTTAACTCAAAAAATCCTTCTTCGGATTAGCTTGAGTGCCTTACATAATCAATAAAGAGGCTGTCTTTGTAGCAGTACTTCAAATAAAAAGGTGAATTTTGTTGCAACAGAATTCAGCATGATTTTAGTGGCCATTTAATAAAACTAGCTTTAAAACGTGAAGTTTTTACATTAATTTATGTATATTTGAATGTGTGATGTGAAACTATGATTATTCCTGTATCAACACTTTATAATTAAAACCAGATAAAAGTTGGTGTACAAACAGAACTGTAGCGTTATTCCTGTATCAACACTTTATAATTAAACCCAGATAAAAGTTGGTGTACAAACAGAACTGTAGCATTCAGTAGTTAATGGTCTCATCACTTACTGAATTTTTAATTGGCACTTTGAGGATCTAGTGTTGTTCCTCACTCTTGGAAGCCTGTGACGAAAATGATACCCCTATTTTTTAGGTGCTGCCTGAAAAGCTAAATGACTTGTTGAATGTCAGAGAGATGATTAATATGGCAGGAGCAGTGATTCACATTCATTCCTTTCTTTTTGCCTCTGAAGTTTTATGCTTTATCTTATCTGCCAACTCACATTTCAGCCTCCTCATTGTCACAGATGAAGGTGCTGAAATCTAAAGGATCTAAGTGATTTAACTAAAGACACTCAAAGAAAAACCTTTGGCAAAAATCTAAATATAATGCTAGTACCCTGGTCTGGATATGAAATTAGAGCAAATGTAACACACATTGGTTATGATTTAACAGAGTAATTTACCCAAGCTAGGTTACTCAGTAACATCCAGTGTCCTAAATTTGCCAACTTAAAGTAGTAAGAGACCATAATTAATTGTGAATTGTGCTTATTTTTTAAAAAATTCTGGAAAAACAGAAAATTTCTAAGATTGAAAAGCAGAATTTCTTAGAACAACAGTAGTAACAACTATATCTTCAACCAGTTAGAAAAAGTTCCTTTTCTAAGTCCACCTCTGACTTAAACACGAGCACATGTGCACACACACAGGTTTTAAAAAGACTAAAAGATGTTTTGACTGATTTAGAAGAACCAACAATTACTAATAGATGCAAAAATACAGTATTTTATTAATGTAAGTTGCTCAAAAGGAGAATATGGCAGTGATTTTCATCCTGTATTTTTGTAATTGTATTTTTCAAATTTATGTATTCTGATATTTTTAACCAAAAACAATTATTTCTTTTACAGATGCTTCAGGCATGTTCGGTTCAGCACTTACCAGTACCATATGCTGCATTCCCACCCCTTATTTCTAGTGATCCATTTCTTATACATCCTCCTCATCTTTCTCCCCATCATCCTCCTCATTTGCCACCACCAGGACAGTTTGTTCCTTTCCAAACACAGCAGTCACGATCAGTAAGTATCTCTTTTTCATGTCTTTAATTTTCCCAGAATATTTTGATCAGGCAGATTAATAAATAAATATAAGTTGTTGCCATTTAAATACCATATAACTTATGCATTGTTATGGTTCTTAAAAGAATTAAAGAATCTTAGACATAAATTAATATAAACATGTTTAACACATTTCTGCCAATTTGAATCATCAGTGATACTTGGCCTGGCTGTCCCATTGGGAGGCTTGTACCACTGGTGATACAAACTGATTTAATCACTTTTATTGGCCTTTTTACGAGTAAAATCAATTAAAACCCAGATGGGATAGTCATGTATGTACCACTGGTGGTTGAAGCCTCCAAACAGCAAGACACACAAATTAACAGCCCCATGCATTATGACCCTGTTGTGACTATGTTAGCTTGAATTACCTACTTCCTTGTTTTCTAGGGGGTTTTTTTTGTTTTTTGTTTTTTTTGTTTGTTTGTTTGTTTTTGTACCTGGAATCAAACTCATAACCTTGCGCTTGGCAGTCAGGTGCTATGCCACTAAACTGTATCCCTGGCTCTAGTTACCTTAATGCCACTTGTCTAATTGAATTTGTGGTATTTTTCTTATCTGCAGTTCTTTAAAAGTACATGTGAATTAAATTCTTAATCAGTTGTACTATTTTTTCCCTTTTATGAATGTCTAATTGGAAAATGAAAATATAAAATTGTTAATATTTAGTACTAGAATATTTTTGTTCATTTAGATATGTAAAGTAATCCTTCAAAGGTTCAGTTTTAAGGCCTACTTTACCACTATGTTCTAATGAAAGCAACTAAGGTAGTATATTAACATAGTTAATTCTGTCCTGAAAGGCGTATTATTTTGGGGGACTGGTATAGGTAAATGTTGTATAAATAAAAGAGAAGGTCACAGAAAAAAGGTCCAGTTATTTCTGGCAGACTGAACCATCATGTAATGAGAGAACACAGAAGAAATAGTTTATGGAAATCTTTAGAGTTGGACTTTAGCTCTGTGAAGGGAACATGACCGTCTGTGATAGAAGAGCCTAAGAATAGTCTACTAGGGATTTATGTGCCATACTGGTTTCTTTACTTTTCTCTGCTGAGACAAAATAGTCAACACATAAAGTTAAAGAGGGAAAGATTTATTTAGCTCACAATTTGTAGAGGTTTCAGTCTATAGTGGGCTGGCTCCAAGGCAGGATGGCGCATGTCAGAGGGTCCACAGTGCATGGTGATAGAAGACAGCGAAAGCAACAGCGGGTGGGAAGGTCTTTTCTGTCTCATATTGTATCCAGCCTACTGGGATTAGGGTGGTGCTAGTTCAGTCAGTAAACTAATCCAGCAATCACCCACCCTTAATCCCAGCACTCTTAATCCCCGCATTGCACTAGAAATCAGTCACACATTCTAGATTCAGCCACCTCCAAAAAACCTTATGACCACACGAGGCTTTGTAGGGGACATCTAGACACAGACCATAATAACTTGAGTATCAAAGAGGGTGAGCTTACTTGACTGTTTGGAAAACTATAGAAGCAATTACGATACAAGTTTGACTCACCTGAAACTGCTTCTATAAGAAAATCTCTTCTTAAAATCAGGAAGGAATCATGCCAGGTGTTTTCTTTTTACCTTCCTATATCTACAGATTCAGAGTTCAAACAAAACTTAACTATTACGCATTATCTAAGTTTGTGATTCTTTGAAAGGTCCAGTTGTATGGTCAAATTAGAACTTATATTCCCTGGTATTGTCCATATTGTCAGGCCTTGTGGTTTCTCCCAAGGATGCATGCACTTCCAGATTAATTAATTATATTTAGATTAAGTGTCGTTCTATAATTTAGGGAAGAAATTACATGTAAAATTAGATGTGCCAGATCAAAAGCCTCAACACAAAAATGTGTACACAAATTTATAGCAACATTATTGCTAGTAGCTAGAAAAGTTGAAACTGTCCAAACATCGATTAGCTGATTTCAGAGAATGGTATATCTATACTGCAGATATATTCAACCATAAAAAGGAAGTATTGATGCAGTCTACAAAATGGATAAACCTTGAAAACATGCTAAGCAAAACAAGCTAGATACAGGGGCCACCTGTGGATTCTAATTTATATGAATACATTTTTGAAGTAGGCTATTCATACATCAATTTTTTTTTTTTTTTTTTTTTTTTTTTTTTTTTTTTTTTTTTTTTTTTTTTTTTTTTTTTTTTTTTTTTTTTTTTT
>RJWM01010094.1:6717-17440 GCA_004363535.1 Dasyprocta punctata | reverse complement strand
AGATTCTGTCAAGGCTCATAATCTGTCTACTTATATCATAATGCCACTGTATCATATCCCATTTAGCCATGTTTCTGATTTATAAATACACACTATGTTCTATTTGAGCTCTAGAAGGTTAAGTGTCTGAATGTCTTTTCAATAGGTTAGAATGTCATGACTGTTAAAGTAATTTTAACTTTCATGTAATTGGCTTACTGTATTTTTTTCCTCTCCTTTTTAAGAGGAAATTTAATAAAATGTATTCCATAATGGATAATATCAGTGACTTACTTTCTGAAGTTAAAGGTAGAAAGAGTTTACTATAGCTTATGCCCACCTGTGTGAATTTTGGATTGATTGTGAATATGAAGAGATGCATGGCCTTAAAGGTACATTTTGGATTAATTTTTTATTAATAAAGCAAAATTGATCTAAACACTGGAGATATGTATGTGTGTGTGCATGCATATATATATATTTTTTAACCCTCTCCCCTCCACAGCCTCTGCAGAGGATAGAGAATGAAGTAGAACTCTTAGGAGAACATCTTCAAGTAGGAAGTTTTACTTATCCACCATCAGCGCACCCCCCAACATTACCTCCATCAGCTCCTTTGCAGTTCCTGACACATGATCCTTTGCATCAGGAGGTGTCCTTTGGAGTAGTAAGTTTTTATATGTTGTTGGATTTATTATTTTGATGATTTATTGGTCTGAGTTGTTTCATTATAACTGAACATACTCAGACTTTTAAATGTATTCTCAAAAGCCTTCAGTTGGAAAATTATGTTTTAAACAGCTTATTGCATCCAGATTAACATTTAAGACATACTAAGTACCACTTGAACAATAAACAGCTTTCTAAACTTTTAAAAATCAAGAGGCTTTACTGACACATTAATTATTTATAAATATAAAATTGTCTTAAATTCTTTTTAACGTTTTTCCACCACAGCCTTATCCTCCATTTATGCCTCGGAGGCTCACAGGACGTAGTAGATATCGATCCCAACAGCCAATACCACCTCCCCCTTATCATCCCAGCTTACTACCATATGTGTTGTAAGTTCTTTCTTACTTTATTAAGTATCAACTTTAGAAACCTTGAGATTGTTTTGCTTTGTGATTTCCTTCTCTGAGGTCTACAACTTAGAGTGTGTTAGGTATTACTTTCACTTAATCTTAAGGGGTTATGGTTGGAGACCCAGATAAGGATAAAAGAGAGCCAAGAACATAGGGGAAATGGGATAAAAAGAAATCTGTGAATCAGAAAATAAGTTTTAACAAATGAAAGAGGCAGAAGAGAGTTGGTAGCTAGTGTCACTTGGAATCATTTTTTACTGTCTAGCCTTTGATACTGTTTGTCTTGGGGAAAAGAAGACAGGTTATTTCTGTGTCTCAGAACTGTTTTATTAGAATTACATTTGTCTGTAACAAACCCTCATGATTCAAACATAGTGGTTCTTTATTTCTCTCATATAATGAAGTCTAAAAAAGAGCAATTTCAGAACTGTTGATTAGTCGTGTGACAATGAGAAATGGTTTTACCATCTTCACAGTCTTAGAGCTTCTTGTCCATGTTCTAATACAGCTCCTCAAGATTTAGCCATCACTTCTGTATTTTAGGTAGCAAAAATGAATCCTTCTGCCTACCTGCTTCTCTTGAGCGTATTCATAAAAGTAGCATTTATTACTCCTGCCTCTTTCATTGGTGAGAATTTATTCACATAACTTAATTACTTGTTAAGAAAGATAGGAAAGGTAGTCTTAATACTAGAAAGCCATATGCCTTTCTTTTTGTCTATCTTAAACTCATAGTATAAATCTCCCAACTTGGTTCATAAAATGTTTGTATTTGTTGTCTTTTGTATTTCCATATGAAATTTAAATCATTGACTGAGCCAAGCTTGATGGTGCTGTAATCCCAGCACTTGGGAGGCTGAGGCAGGAAGATTGCTGTGAGTCCAAGACCAGCCTGGGCTACATAGTGAGACCTAGCTCAAAATTTTAAAAATAAAAATCCAAACAAAACTATTGACTGGGATTATAGTTTGCTCATTGATGAAATGCTCACCTTTGCATGCTGAAAGCCTGAGGCCTAGAGTTTGATCCCCAGTTCACTAGTTGGTCATAAATTAATGCTTGCTTTTATCAGTATATCAGTAGTTATAGCTTCCAGAAAGCTTGAATTTATTTCTGTTCTAAGGTGCTAGGATTTTGGTAAGGATTATATTAGATCTACAGATCAGTTTTGGGGGAATTGATAACAATATTGAGTCTTATAATTTACTTACCTGGTATATTACTGTGTATCTTAGTGCTTTTGAAGTTTTTATTGTGCAAGTCTTCCATAAGTTTTAGGAAATTTATCCCTGTATTTGTTTTTAATGCTGTGGTGTATGGTATGTTCTTACTGTTAGCTTTTATTTCTGATAGACTCAGCTCTTTAAAAGACTTGCCACTGATTGACTCTGACCATTCTTCATCTGTATAACACTGGCTTTTGTCCTTTCTGTCCTGTTCGTTGAATTAGTGTACTCACATGCTAATGTTTGTGTGGTTGTTTTCAATGCAGATCAATGCTTCCGGTGCCACCTGCAGTGGGCCCTACTTTCAGCTTTGAATTGGATGTGGAAGATGGAGAAGTAGAAAACTATGAGGTTAGTAAATGAAAATTAACCGAGTGTTGTGTGCATGAAAGTATTCTACTCAACTCTTTCATCTGATTAAATGTTTATTAAGTAAACACTTGCATTTCAGGATCCACATATGTCATAAAAGTGTTCAACGGCTTTTTTTTTTTTTTTTTTTTTTGGTGGCACCAGAGATCAAACTCACAACTTTGCACCTGCCAGACAGGTGCTTAAGCCATTGAGCCAAATTCCCATCCCTAGTTGTTTGAGGCAAGGTTGCACTATGTAGCCCAAGCTTGCGTTGAACTCACAACGGTCCACCTACCTCAGCCTCCCGAGTGCTGGGATTAAAGGCGTACGCCACCACGCCTGGCTTCAACGGCTATTTGAACATGTGTCACATGTCTGTGGTAACAAGTAGGTAGACTTTGATACTTTTAGAGTTACACACAGTTGCAGTGAGAATGCAAATGAAAATATGGTGGATTTTGGTTAGGTATTCTAAAAAGATTTTTTTCTGAAAGTATTTTGTGGATATAGAAGCATTTGAGCTGGATGTTGAAAAGGGGAGTTTTCTTATAAGATTGAGGCAGAGAAAGTATAGGACAATCTTGAGGATCAGAATATAGTCTGTAGCTAATGCGAAAGGGAAAAATGGAGATTTGATTGAAAAGTTCAGTTGGACGCCCTTGAGTGCCCTGCTAAGTGTTTTGGTGCTTTTATGGTACCAAATCTAAGAGTCAAAACTCTGCTAGTATGTAGGGAATAGGTGAGAGCCATTGTTGTAGTCAGAGTTTACAAGGGAAAAGATTTAATACAGGACACATAATTTATAGGATTATTTTATGATATGCAACCAGAGAGTCAAATGCAGAAGTGTGCCAGAGATCTGTCCAAGCACTAGAGACTCAAAGAATCCAGCTGAGGGCCTGGATCCCATGGCAGTGTCCTACACGAGACCAGCTGAAGACCTAAAGCCTTGGCAATGACTTCCATGAGTCCAGTTGGAGACCTAGAGCCCACACCAGTGTCTCATGCAAGTCTGTATCATCAGCTGCACTGGGAAGGCCCTAAGGTCAGTGATGGAAGCTAGAAAGCGGGATGAAGGATCTGTGCCAGCAAGCTGAGGGTTCTGCACTGGAGCTGGAAAGCTATGCTCAAAGTAAGGACCAGAGTTTCCTGGCAAAGAACCACAGCCGTGCTCAGCAAGGTCCCGAGCTCCTCGGACGATGAGAACAGCTGAGTTCATATCATGAAAGCCAGCATGACAGGCTTCTCCAGGAGAATCAACAGCAACTACTACTTCTCCAATTCTCTTTTTATACTATTGACAACAATCCTCAGGTGGACCTTCCATATCCAGCACCATGCTTATTCAATTCAGCTGGGTGTTACAAGTTGACCACAAGTTGTCAGTCAACCACAGTGATGTCAACAAGATGAAAAGGCAGTCCATAGGTCAGGAGAAAATACTGGTAAGCCATATATCTAATAAAATATATAGAGACCTCACACAACTCTAGAAAAATTAAAAAACATGGTTAAAAATGGGCAAAGAACCTACATAGATATTTCTCAGAAGAAAACAACGGCCAATGGGTAGAGGAAAGGCACTCAACATCATGGATAATTAGGGAAATGTAAATCAAAATCACAGTTATTCCCTCAAACTCATCAGTTAGTGTGGCTATTATAAAACAAATGAGGTAAGTGTCAGTGAGGATGTGGAGAAGAAAGAATCCCTACAACACCCTTGGTGAAGATATAAATAAGTACAACCTTTATGAAAAATAAAAAATTTAGAAACTACCAGCAGTATAACCCCCTAACCCCTTGCTTGGGTATGTACCCAAAGGAAACAATCAGTGCTTTGTAAGAAAATCTGCATTCCTTTGTTCATTGCAGCATTATACACAATAGTCAAGATATGGGTGAATAGCCATTGATGGATGAATGGATAAAGAAATTGCAGTGTATATAGATAAAGTAGATACAAGGCAATATAATTCAGCCTTCAAAAGGGAATATTGCAATTTGTGACAACATGGATGAACAGGGAAGATGGAAGAGAACTGCGTGATCATAGTTACATGTGGAATCTGAAAGTCAGATACATGCAGTGTAGAATGTTGATTAGAGAGTGTGTAGAGAGGGAGGTCAAATGATACGAACTCAGCTGTTCTCATCATCCGAGGAGCTCAGTACCTTGCTGAGGATGGCTGTGGTTCTTTGCCAGGAAACTCTGGTCCTTAATTTGACTTTGGAATCCCTTTCTAAACTGTATTTTTAGGTTAAATATTTTGACACTCTACAGTCATACTTTCAGCCAGTTAAAAGATACAACTGATTTTTCTGGTTTTCTCTCACAGTGTAGCTCCTAAACATTTCCTAGTCGTAGCGTACTCCAGATTACTCTTTTTCTCAGTCTTGCCTAATATTCTTGTCTTATTGTAGTGCCTTTATTCTTCATGATGCTTCTGCTAAGATCTTTCTTTGTTCTTCCATATTTTGATATTGCAGCATTAAAATGGTCTGTTATGAACAGCATTTCTTGTTTTTTTTTTTTTTGGTTTTGCTTTTGCTTTTGCTTTTTGAGATAGGGTCTCGCTCTGCAGTTCAGGCTGGCCTTGGGCTCACTTTGTAGCACAGGCTAGTCTCGAACTTGCAACAATCCTCCTGCCTCAGCCTCCTGAGTGCTGGGATTACAGGAGTGCACCACCATGCTCAGCTTGGACAGCATTTCTTGTCTGCCAGTAAATCTCTTCTTCCCTTTTGTTTTTATGGTACATAAGCACTAATCATGTCCTGTGTTCAATTGTCTTGTGTGCAGCATCGTAATAAATTGATTGAAAGTTTAATTGCAGCTGGTCGTGGTGGTCGGCTTTTAATTGCAGCTGCAGGTGGTCAGCTTGGGCTACAGCTTGAGTGAGGCTGGCCAGAACTACATAGTGTGACCCTGCCTTGAAAAAACCAGGGCTGGAAGTTTGGCTCAGTGGCTTAAGCGCCTGCCTGGCAAACGCAGGGTTGTGAGTTCGATCCCCGGTACCGGAAAAAAAAAAAAGAAGATTTAATTGCCACCCAGTAAGCATTTAATGAGCATATTTTATCATAAAATTGTATTCATTGACTATCATGGCCTATAATAATGTAGTGGAGATATAAAGATATATATGAAATATATTGTAAGAATGATCTAATTTATATGCTAATTATCAGCATATTTTTAAAATTTTGTTTATGTTTGTACTGGGCATCAAGTCCAGGGCACCATAGCCTTAATTACAATCCCCTTAAATTTTGAGGCTGAATTGTGTGGCGCACTCCTGAAATCCCAGCACTCGGAAGGCTGAGGTATGAGGGTTGCTATAAGTTTGAGGCCAGCCTGGGTTACATAGTTTAAGGCCAGCCTAGACTACATAGCAAAACTTTTTATCTCTAAATAAATAAATAAATTCTAAGCCCAGACTGGACTTGAACTTATGATCTTACTACCTTGGTCTTCCTTAGACTTGGATTACAGGTATGTGCCAACGTACCCAGCACCGTCAATTAAAATTGAGTACCATCTTTTAACATTTAGAAAGAATTGGGATGGGGGAATCAAAAGGGGAGCAATTTATGTAGATGACCTAGTTCTCCAAATAAAGCTGGGATTTGGGGACTCCTGTGTTAACACAGGTTAGCGGTGGGGAAGTTCAGTCAGTAAAATCACACTGGGAATTTCTGCAGGCAACAGACCAATTTTCTTCAAATTAGTGAATTTTAACATTAATTGGATACCCTTTGTTAAACAATTAATGCTAATTTTTTAGGGTTGATGTCATCATTGGAAAGTCTGTCTTTTAAGAGTTGGTTCTATAGTAAAGGTGACTCAAATCACTTCCCTGAGGGTCATTTTGTAGGCACTAAAATTGTGCAGTTTTAAGGCATGTTAGAACCAGACCAGAGTCTTTGTGACTTGTGTCTGAAGCAACTGATCATATTGCATACACATATCTATAAAGCATTGGAAATTGATGTGTCTTAAAGACCAGTCTGTAATTCACACCCAAGATGAGTGACTTGATGGAACTGCAAGACTCTGCCCTTCCTCTCTGAAAGATATCATTGTAACAGTAAAGAGGTTGCTTTTGGAGACCTGGATGTAACTGTTCTGGATACCAATGAGGGAAAGCATGGAAAGGAAAGATTTACTGAAAATAAATATGACCATCTTCAAACTATGCCTCTGAGAAATAAGCCAAGTATGCCAAGAAAATCAGTTAATGTTATCATCCTAGAATATCCAGCCAATACTAATTGCCTGGCTACTTCTGATGTGGCTCTCCATCTATTCATCCCCAAAAAGAACTTACTTGATTGGTATGATTTGATTGATTGCTTGAATCATTTGGATCATGAGCTGAATCTCAAATTGCCTTTGTGCTGCTGCTGATAGTGTTACCATGTGGAGAAACTAATCTTGAGCCCAATATTCAAATGTCAGCCATGCCAAGATGAAATTGCAAGGAAAGGAAGTTGTTATTTATGAAGCTATGAGAGATGACAGCTGACTCAAAGGAGAATTCATCACAGGCATGCAGCAGTGTAGTGCTACTGTCATGAAGCTGAAAAACCATCCATTGTAACATCTGCTGGAAAGCCACTTCTGATCATATCAGAAACTCCTGGTTTAGAACTCCAGAAACAGGCTTTGTGTCCATGGACATTATCTCTGATAGCAGTTCCTATGGTATTACTTTTCTGGTGATCTACTGTACTCTGTACTCATTCTGTATTGTCAAGATTAAGACATAGGAATGTGGTTCTCTTATCAGTGTTCGGTCTCATGAGATGACTTCCTGCTAAAGAATTGGCGGAAGGAAAACTGCTTTTAAATTTCTTTCCTCTGCCTGACTACACGGGCATTTTACTAAATGCCCTAATGCCAAAGAATCTTAAGTTCATCTTGGACCCTAGTGTCAAATAATAACAAATTTTATTTTAAAGTTTATATGCTTCTTGGTACATATCTGTAAATGAAAGTCTATTCTTTTTGAGCATCAGTTCTCAACTTCGGGATAGCTTTGACCTTCGGTATATTTGGCAGTGACTGGAGACATTTTTGGTTGTTGAAACTGGGGAGAGTTACTGGCACTTAATGGATAGAGGTAAAGGGTGCTGAAAGTCCAACAGAACTTCATCAGATAGCCTCGCAGCAAAGAATTATTCAGCCCAAAATGTCAAAAGTACTTAACTTTTACATATACACATAGAACTGTTTTACTAGTGAAATAATACCGTCTTTTAGTTTTGTTGCAAGTAATCTTGGGGTTCAGGCTAGATATGGTAGATGAAATGAGTAGCCATTGAATTAGGAGCCTGGAAAATAGGTATATAAATGTTTGTTACACTGTTACTTTTGTGTTTAAATTTTTCTGTGTAAAATACAATTTTCTAAATATTATTGGGATAGAAAACTTAAAGACAAAAATGTAATTCCTAGGCTGGGGATTTAGCTCAGTGGCATGAGCACCTGACGGGCAAGCACAAGGTTGTGAGTTTGATCCCCGGTACCAAGAAAAAAAAAATGTATTTCCTTTTTCCTTGACAGGCCCTCTTGAACCTGGCAGAGCGACTGGGAGAGGCTAAGCCTCGAGGCCTGACAAAAGCAGATATTGAACAACTTCCTTCTTACCGGTTCAATCCTAACAACCACCAGTCAGAACAGACTTTGTAAGTGTATTTTTTGGATATCACTATTAAATTACTTTTTCTTTCTTTATGAAATAAAGTTAAAAATTAAATTTTTTTAGTCACACTAGCCAGCGACTGCTTTATTGGGAGGTATAAATGTAGAACATGACATATCTATATTTATATCATAGAGTTCACCCCTTTGAAAAGTACAGTTCAGTGGTTTTTAGTGTAGTTTTTTGTGCAACCATTAACACAAATAGAGACCTTTTTCATCACCCCAGAAATTTACCTTTACCCAAAGCAGCCACTTTCCATGTATCTCCAACTTTTACCTTGATTACTCTCTCCAAACCTTTATCAACTTTGTGCCTCCATAGATTTCACAAAAATGGAATCATAAGATACAGGTCTTTTTGTAGCCGTAAAGCATTGTAACCATAAAGCATTTCTTTTCATGGCCAAATAATATTCTGTTGTGTGGATATACCACATGATATTCTTTCATCAGTTGATGGATGTTTGGGTTGTTTCTGCTTTTTAGCTCTTATGAATGCTGTTACTTTGAACTTTTTTTTTGTTTTGGAGATATGTTTTCATTTTTCTTGGGTATATCTTTGGAGATGATTTGGTAGATCATATAGTAACCATGTGTTTGAACCTTTTAAGAGTAGCCAGTTTTTCTAAAGTTGCTCTACAATTTTCTATTCCTAGCAGCAATGTACAAAGGTTTCGATTTCTTTACATTGTTACCTTCTGTCTTTATTATAGCCATCCTTAGTTAACTGATATTTTTGCTCTTTTTAGGTGTGTGGTATGCATGTGTGATTTTGAGTCAAGGCAGCTACTTAGAGTCTTACCTTGTAACCATGAGTTCCATGCCAAGTGTGTTGACAAGT
Organism: Dasyprocta punctata; assembly: GCA_004363535.1. Classification (NCBI taxonomy): domain Eukaryota; kingdom Metazoa; phylum Chordata; class Mammalia; order Rodentia; family Dasyproctidae; genus Dasyprocta; species Dasyprocta punctata. The sequence continues at coordinate 8,251 of RJWM01010094.1, read as the reverse complement.
GGCTTAAGGTAATGTATATCTGTTTCTGTTTTGTCATTAAAGTGAGTTTATGGTTTAGTGGAGGGGGTGAATACAAGAGGCAGAATTGAAACACAGCTTTCAGACTATTCTGTCTTCAGATGAAAAGATCAGTAAAAATTAACTACAAGAACTAGGGCTGTAGCTCAGTTCTAGAACATGTGTTTAAGCAAGCACAAGGCCCTCAGTTTAATCCCCATCACCAAAAGACAGAAGCAAAACAAAAGACTGTAGTTGTGGCGAGAGTAATCATGTAAATCCTAAAAACAGATTTGTCTTTACTAATTGGTATGTGCTTATTTTCTCATGGTGCATAGGGACAAGACCTGAACTTCTACACCACAGTTTCCTTTATGAGTTTAAAAGGTTGCTTCACTAGGATTCCTTTGCCAGAGATTGCACAGAAGTAAACTGTTTTAGTTCTCCTCCGTATCTATATTTTTAAAAAGTCCAAGTGATTATAAATTGATGTGATCAGTTAACATCAGTGACTATATCAGGATGAAATTAAATAATACATAAACAAAAATGGTGCAGTAAAAGAATTTAAATGGTCAACTTTGTTTTTAAAAATAGTATTCTGATTTAGAGAATACTGATTTAGCTAACTTTATAGTTTGGTAAAGAGATAAATAAGGAAAGAATTTTCTAGAAAAGGGAAAATTATTATTATTTTTTTTCTTTTTTTATTTGGGGCACTGAGGATCAAACTCACAACCTTGAGCCTGCCAGTCAGGCGCTTAAGCCACTGAGCCAAACTCCTGGCCCTAGTGTTTTTGAGGCAGGGTCATACTATGTATCTCAGGCCAGCCAGCCTCAAACTCAACACTCCTCCTACTTCAGGCTCCCAAGTGCTGGGATTAAAGGTGTGGGCCACCACACCCAGCCCGGCCCTAGTTTTTTGAGACAAGGTTGCACTATGTAGTTCAGGCCAGACTGGAACTCACAGCTACCTCAGTCTCCCGAGTGCTGGGAATAAAGGCATGGGCCATCACACCCGGCTGGGAAATTACATTTTAAAGGGGTGAACTCTTTGATACCGATGTAGATATATAGATACCTCATGTTCTACATTTTTACCTCCCAGTAAAGCAGTAGCTTAGTCACTACTGGGTAGCGTGACTAAGAAATTTTGTGAGTGAGCACATTTCAGAGGGATTCAGCTTAGTTCAAACTGAATCCTGAATACCACGATGTTACAGAAGAAAGCATTATATACATGTAAATCCTTGACATGTGAACAGAGAATGAACAGAAAACCACATGTTCCATATGACTGATAGCTGGAGTATGAGGGAGAGTGGCAAAAGAAGAGGATTTAAAAGTGTAACCAGAAGCTGGGTGTGGTGGCGCATACCTTGAATCCCAGCACTTGAGTGCCTGAGCTACATAGTGCGACCCTGCCCCAAAAAAACTAGGACCGGGAGTTTGGCTCAGTGGCTTAAGCGCCTGTCTGGCAGTCGCGGGGTTGTGAATTCGATCCCTGGTGCAAAAAAAAAAAAAAAAAAAAAAAAAA
>RJWM01010093.1:0-65019 GCA_004363535.1 Dasyprocta punctata | reverse complement strand
GATAAGACTGAGCAATCCTGTCTAAAATATTTATCCAACAGAAACGAACACATTTAAATCTCCTATAATTGTTTATAACAGCTTTATTTATGATGATCACATCTTATAAACAAAAATCTGTCAACTGGCAAATGAATAAACAAACTGCAATATATTCATACCATGGAATACTTTTCTCCAAGAAATAAGAGCAAATTATTGATGCACTCATAATATGGATCAATCAGAAACATTTTATTCTAAATGAAAGATCTCAGATTTTAGAGATTACATATATGTTCCATGTACGTGAAATTTTTGGAAAGACAAATGTGTACAGACTTAGAATAGGTCAGCAGTTTCCAGACCACTTGGGTTTGGATGGAATGAACAGGATGAAGAAATTTTTGGTGTGTGATAAAATTGTTTTCTATTGAGATTGTGGTTTTGATGATGATTACTCCTTTCCATGAGAATTGTATACCAAAAGGGTTAATTTTATTAATTTTGAGGAATTTACTATATGTAAATTTAAAATAAAACCATTATCTATAGATACTATTTGCAAAAGAAAATATATCAATGTAACTTTTAACATAATTTTTAACCTTGTACTGATTCTGTGGTGGGCTAAATAATGGTCAACTTGAGCGGGGATATCCAGCTGAACTGAGGCAGTATGGTTCTTGGCATGAAAGATCCACCTGAGAATTGTTGCCAGAATGGCATAAAAGGAGACTTGGAGGGAAAGATTTTATGATGCTGATTTTCCTGAAGGAGTTGCTTTTGGTAGATTTTCTTCAAAGGAGCTTGGCTGCTGTCTTCCTTTGGGAGAACTTCAATCCTTGTTTTTGTCTAGTGTGAAATTTCTGGTTTCGAGTGCACATCCCTCAGCATTCTGGTGTAGATCCTTCACTGTGCCAGTATGGCACTGATTTTCCAGTTTCAACCACTGGACTGTGGGCTTTTCCAATGCACACTTCTCAGAGAAAGAAATATAAAATGCAAACAAATATATGAAAAAATGTTCAACGTCAATGGTCATTCGAGAAATGCAAATCAAAGCAACACTGAGATTCCATCTCACTCCAGAAAAGTGGCCAAGATTAAAAAACCAACCGATGCAAATTTTTGATACACATTTGCATGGGGTTGTTGCCTTAAGCTCCAGTCCTTTGACTGAATTCTTCTGGTCTCCAGCATGTACACAGACATTTGCACTCTTTTACATCTGACTCTATTAAGCACTGACTAGCACAGATATGGAAGGTCAAAACTGATAAAGTCCAAATAGAACCAAAGAAAAATTCTGTGTTTCTTTCAGCATCATACAGATGTCCAGGTGTTAGAGAGAAATCAGAACCATTGTTCAAAATTTACATCCTTCTTGTGACATAATGTAAATGATACAAAGTATAGTTCTAAAGGTTAATGTTGAAGTGGTGCTGGTTGAAAACAATGTAATTTAATTAGTTCTGGACAAAGTCTCAGGAAAAATTCAAATATGCTTTTGCTGTGCTATCACTTTCAATGACTTTCCCAAATGAAATGTATCTAGAAAAATCACCAACATATCAGAGCAACTTTGTATTTCACCAGAGGCATAAACTTTGGCCTCAATTTCTAATATAAAACTGTTCTTAAACTAAGTCCTGTGGAGAGCTCTGTTACTCATTCTAACTAGAAATATTTATATTCCAAAGCTAAAGTGAAATTTCAGATCTGATGATTCTAGAATATTGAAAAATCACCTTGACACGTAGCAAAGGACAAAGAATGGAATACGTAGAAAACAAAAATTGAATCTGACAGCACTTCAACCTATTTTTTCCTCATATCAGTGCAGTACCCAATTTTTCCATGAAGAATTTAAGAATGAAAGTTATCAGATTTGTGGGTGTGGATCATTAAACTGCTGGTGTTCTTCCCTCTATGTCAAAATTCTTGCTAGCATGAATGTAAGGAAATCTTTGTCCTATTATTTAAATTTATTCAGTATCTCCATAACCCATGAAACACAGTATTTTGAAATATATATAATTTAGGTCACCTCTTTTCATCTTCATAGGGTGGTTGCAAATCATTAATTTGGGAGTTTACTAGTAATTCAGTTTTATGAACTTGAAAAGTCGTTAGCATAGATGTTTGTGAGCAACTGTGTTATAATGAAGCTGATTAAGTTTTCTCTATTATAAATGGTGTCAGTGTTGGTCTACTCAAGATGAATTTATTCACATTTATCAATTTAAAATTAAACTAAATATTAAATTAAATAAAATTTGTCCTTGCTGATATTAAAGTTGAAAGATGATGTAGAGCCACAGGGATTTATCTTGGGTTTTGAATCTAGGAAGAATAAAAACAATTTTTTGATAGGTCTACTGTCTTGTATAAGTGGAATAGAATACTTTGTTAGTATCACTATCATGTTCTTCTATTTCCCTTTTAAAAAATAAGATATATCGCATTTATTAAATTTGTTACCTGCATTTAACTCCTGCTGCCACTTGCTTCTTTCTGCTACTCTGTAAGGTTTACAGAAAAAGAATATTTTATTAAATGATTTTAGTTAGCAAAAGAAGTATTGGGAGAGAAATAGACTTGTAAATAAGCTTTCAGAAATACATCTACAACCGTACTTTAAAACTGGGTAGAAGGTTATACTATTAATACTATAATAGCAGTATTACATCTCTAGTGCATAAAACACAACCTTGAAATATTTCTGTTACCCAGAATGTTAAAGCAATGTGGACAAATATTCTAGATTCTGTCATGGGAATGTGGAATTACTAATGTATGAAATCATCAGTCTGTGAGAAGGCTGTTTAAAAAGGTGGATTAGTATAGTTAGATGTGGATACCCTGTGCTATGGATTAGATATGATTCTTCCCCCTCAGTGTCATGTGTTGGAAAGTTGGGCTGTATTGCAGTTGTGTTAAGAGATGACGCCTTTATGAGACTGGGCCTTGTGAGAGGTTGTTAAGCATCATGGGGTTCATTGCCTTCAGGAGGAATTAACAGAACCCTGGGTTAACTCTGCAGAGAGCACGGTTATAAAATAGCAAGACTAGTGTCTCCCCTCTGATTTCTTTTCTCATGTGACTTCTTCTCACTCAGGCACCCATAATTTGTAATGCTATCACTAAGAGATGTTTATCAGAGTAGGCACTTTTCCCTCCAATCTCTCAAACTATGAGCGAAATGTTTTCTTTATTAAATTTCCAGCCTTGTGTACAATGTTAAAGTACAAAAACTACAGTAATAAAAGTTGTAATTAGCTTTATTTTTAATTAATGATGTCATTTGTTTAACAGTTTGTCATTTTACATCCAGAAAGTATATATTAAATATAAAGAAATTAAATCCAATATAAAAGCATAATAATGTTAAACAGAAAGTATTTTACAAACAATTCCCATACATATATTATTATACTAATACTAAAAGAATAAATTTATTTTTAAAAAACCCCACAAATTATATTGAGCTTAAAATTCTAGTAGAATACTATAAAACAAATCTTTTTTGGTTCTTTAGGAGAATGAAGCATGAAACCAAACAACACAGAATGGTTCTAAACTAGAAACTAAAAAATATAAAACTGGTAAAAACTAACAAAAATGAAAGCGACAAATTTTTATACCAAAATACAATTCTACAAAGATTGAGTAAACATTACATGGGGAAAGCATAACTCTAAATAAATAACATCATCTTATTCTAAAATTACCTGGGAGCTATTATGAAAGCTATATTCTATCAGGAAGGTGGAACAGTCTTGAGAACTTGGAAAATCTAAATTGTTTTGGCTTACTTTAATATTTAAAAAGCAGAAAAGTCAGAAATACTGTCGAAATTTCTATGTAAAGAGGGCAAAGTACGGACGTTATTATTGGTTTCTCATGCTTTGAAATTCACCAAAACAATAGTAGCCAAATTAGCTTTTAGAAAATATACTTTCAGCCAAATAAATAAATAGAAATTAGGTAGAAATTATATGCCACGGGCATTTCAGAAAACAATCAATAATTCTAATACCTATAGATTGTCAGAATTTTCAAATTGAATAATTATTGAAAGTCATACAGTTTGAAAAAAATTTCTTTTTACAAATCTCATGAACACTAATGAATGAAGTAACTAGTGTACAATACAAGAAATAAAGAAATGTGCTATCTATTCATCTGCTAATGATCATAGAGGCCACTTCCAAGATTTAGCTATTGTGAGTTTTGCTCCTACAAACATGATTCTACATGTATCTCTGTCATATTTTACTTTAGATCTTTCAGGAAAATAGCTGTAGAAGAGGATCTAGCTGGAATGGCACTTATTTTCACTATTTTTTTAGAAACCGCCATACTGTTTTCCATAATGGCTTCACTAGTTTACATTCCCACCAACAATGTAGAAGTGTTCTTTTTTCCCTATAACTTGCCCACATTTTTTAGTTCTTCTTGATAGTCATTTTTTTAATGATGTAGAATGGAAGCTCTGTTGTTTTGGCTTGCATTCCTCTAATGGCCAAAGATGCTGAATGAACATTTTAATGTACTTAATAGAAGTGTCTATTCATTTTAATTACCCAGTTTTTGATTGTATTTCTTTTTAGGGTCTAATTTTTTCTGAGTTCTTATTATTTGCTATATATTAGCCTTCTATCCTAGAGGTAGCTGGAAAATTTTTTTTCCCATTCTCTGCATTGTTTTTTCACTCTAGAGGTTGTTTCCTTTGCTGTGTGGGAGATTTTTTATTTGATACAATGCCACTTTATTCCTGGTGTGATTTAAATTCTTATTTATGCCTATGTCTTTAGGAGTTTCAGATGTTTTATCTGTTATATTCCAGCAGATTCAGTATTTCTGCTTTAATATCTAGCTCTTTGATCTATTTTGATTTGATTTTAGTACAGCTGATTTGATTTTAGTACAGCATATGAGATACAGGTCTAGAGTCATTCTTCTGCATGGGGGTAACCAGTTTTCACAGCCCCATCTGTTGAAGAGGCTATTTTTTCTCCCTCATCTGTTCTTCAGTTCTTTATCAAAGATCAGATGACTGAATGTGCTTCAGTCGTTTTACCATACTCAATACTGTTCCATTAATTATCACATCTGTTTTTGTGTCTGTATAATGCTTTCTTATACGATCCCAAAGACAGTCATTCATGATACATGAGCAGGGAAAAATAGGGATTTGTTTTATTTTTATATTGCAGAGAACCATAAAATAATAATACAGCTCACACAAAACTTCCTTTGTATAATTGAGTTTTAAAATAGTTCCCATTGCTTAGACTAGTAAAATCTATAGCAGCACTTCAATTATTACTATGACTTTTATAGATGAGAAGTTCATTCTAATTCTGACTTAAATTTTTGGTACTCTCAGAGGCAGGCAAGATAATTGCCAACCAGAGGCAATTTTAATCAATTGTAGATATAAGCATGTCAATAATAAACACTAAAAACAGCAGTGGGATCAGAGATTTATATTTCCCCCAAGTAGATTTCACTGTATGTTTTAATACATTTTGTTCATGAAAGCCTCTTAAGTATCTTGACTTAAAAGCATACAATATTTAAAACATTATATGCCTCATTTTTAATAAATACTGTTTCCAATTGTCACGTATAATGATTCCTTGGAAACTGGCAAAAGCAGAGAGATTTGAGTTTAGAAAACTTACTTGTGGGCAAGAATCTTTGAAATATGTTTAATTATCTATGTCTCTGTGTCCATCCTTTAAAAACTCAGAACATAGTTTTTAGATTTAATTTTAAGCTCCAGTTAATGACAAAGCAGAACACCTTTCTGTATGAATTGTACAGTGAAATAACTCAGAAGCTTGTGTGTGTACAAAGACTAAAACTTTGGTTGTGGGAAAGTATAATCCTTGATTATATGCTAAAATTTATTCACAGATTTTTATATGCGTCTTTTTCATTTATTGTATTTTATAGTTAATCGTGTTCAATAGCAAACAGATACTGTGGCTTATCAAATCATGCTGTCAATCACTACTATCGTGCTACATTTTCAATATATGTTTTAAAATAACATGCTTTGGAAAATAATCTTTTACTTCTCTACTGAAATTTTTAAATGTTGATATGAAAAATCATCGCATTCAATTATCAAAGTTAATTTAGTTGTTTTTTAATTGTCTATCATTTTATACGATTTGCTAAATGAATATACTGTCACAAAATCATCTATTTAATGTCAAAAGTTCTAATTAACAGTCCTGAAACTAAGGTTTCCAATAACCAAACTCTCCTTATTGACCTCTCTATTTCCTTCTGTCCTAAGCAGTCTCCATCTGTACCTTTGCATCTGGTGACTATTCATTCCGTGCCAGTTTTAATTCTCATATAGTAACAACTGACTTTTCCCTTATGCTCTTAGATGCCAACTGTTAAATGTGTTTCTAATTGCATACCTAAGTACAGTACAGTTTTCTGATTTTACACCTCACATCACACTTTTCGATTCAGACATCTTTACAAGCTTCACAAGTTTGATACAATCACCACGTTATTTCAAAATAATTCATGTAAAATTCCTTCATTTGAACTTTTGAAAACAACTGATTTTAATATGCATTCCTTCAGAAATCATGACTTTGGTAATTTCTTAAATAATATTTGTTATTTTTAAAAGTATGCATATCTAGAAAAATTTCATTTTAAAAGAAAAAATAATATATGTACTCTAATGTATAACAGTGCATAAAATGTTTATTGTATTTCTGCATACAAGAGCTTTTAGAATAGGCAATGTTATTTAAAATACATATGAATAAACATAGATATAAAGTATCCGTGGCTTTTGATAAATCAGGTAAATAGAATACATGGTCAATCAGCTTCAAAGATTAGTAGTATGATTTTTTTTTTCTGCTGGTTTTACCACTATTTACAAATTTGTAGAAGTTTACAAATACATCTAATGTGTCATTGTGTACCCCAGAAATACTTCAGCAACCCTCATTCTCATATTAGAAATGTTCGTGAACTTGATAATACTTAGGGATATATTACCTATGATGGGAACAACAACGTGAACTAAAGGAGAAAAGATAACTAATTTATCAAAAGTAGTTTTTGTACTAAGGTGATTAATGAACATGATTTATTTGTATTTCTTTTTTTTCCAAATACTCAAGTAACATTAAAATAGGAAGGCTGCTTTATCATGATAAAAAATGTGGAATTATAAAAAAGCTAAATAGTAAAGAGAGAAGGGGCAAGGACAACATTAACTGAAATCCATTTAACTGCACATTTGACTAGTATTTATTACAGAATACCTATAGTGAGTCATCACCAAACAATAGATAGGTTATAGAATATTCATCAATAATTGAGAGGATACCAGAATATCAAAATGATTAAAATGATTAAATCATATTTTCTCAAATTGCATTACTTCTTCATTCTTTCCTTAACATATCAAAAATAACTCAAAGTTTGAGTGGATTCATTTTTGCCCAGCTTTTGGCTTTTTTATTCACTTAAGAAAGAAACTGGGGTTCAGAAATTTGAGAAATATATGAGGCAGGAAGAAAATTTAATGTTGAGTATAAAAATTGATAAAACTTGAGTTAAGCCAATAGTATAATGGATAGAAAAATTTAATGGGATTCAAGAGATTCTTTTGAAATAGAATTGAAATTCTTTGATTCTCAGACAAAGCAAAAATACATACTTTCCTCTTGAGATGAAGGATTGTTTAGCAGAAAAAGATCCTAAGTCATGTGGAAAATATCAGATCTATTTGCAGGTATTGCTTTTGCAATCATATTAAAGGTATCATCAGATCATAACTTCCAAGAGTTTTTTGCCTAGTAATTAAAAGCTAACTGCTACTGACAAAATAGTGTGACAAACAGTAGTCTTTAATTTTAGCAGTATATGGTCCATTAAATACAATATAATTTGGATAGTAAAGTCAGGAATTGATAGATGTTTCAGAAATTGGAAAATATTTCATTATAGGACTCTGACAGATGAAAGCATTACAAAATCACACTATTGGACCTTAAATTCTTTATCCGTATACTGCTGGGTAATATACTTACACAAAAGTCAAATTATGTCAAGTTTTCTCATCTCACCAATGCATAAACTTTGAAAACAAATGTCAATAGAATTTTTCAGTTTTAGGTTTCCTTGCTGAAATATTTTTAATCTTTGACATATACTACAGCATTCTAGCAGCAAACAAACTAAACAACAAAAACCAAAAAGCTAAATAATATTAATAGAAATGTCAGAAATGTGATTATGTTAAAAAATGTTATAGGTATTTCTTCTTAGTTGCAAGGGCTTAGCTACATATATCCATGAACTTTGTTAGAAAGCTTGTGGCAGTTTCACAGAAAATATTAAATACATTAATTCTCATGGAATTGTAAAAAATTTCCTCTTATAATAATTGTGAATCACAACAAAGAAGTTATCCAAAAAGAGCAAATGGAAATCAAAATGAAGAATGAACTAAAAACAGCAAAAAGAGGGGAAGGAGATATACAGAGTAAAGAGCTTCATTTTCTACTTGCCTACTTTGTTCCAGTTTCTGTGCGAAGTTTGATTCTTTTTCAGTACTTCATCTGTTATTTTCAAATTCCCTATGAGGTGGCATAAATAATTTCAGTGAGAACCTGAAGTCCATAGAGCTCCTGTTACTTTTTCTGTATCTCACAGGCAAGGAGTGGCTGAAATTGTTCAGTTAATTTCAAAGCTCCTGTTGCTTACCACAAGCTCTGCTATCTTGAAGAAATGAAACTAAAAGTGATTAACAAGCTAAACTCAAGACTACGTTACATAGATGATAGTTGGCTGAATACAATAGCAGATGACCATGACACGTTTTTGTTTCTGGGTCTGCACTGCCATTCCCACACATTTAAGTACAAAATCATTGAATCAGGTTTGCTTTTCATGTTGCAAAAATGAAAGAAGTTAAATATATATATATATATATATACATATGTATATATATATATATATATATACATATGTATATATATTCAAATTAGAATGATATAAATTATGACCAAATTCCAGAATACGAGAGCAATCAAATATAGTATATTAAGTTCTGATGGGTTCATTTCAATATGCTCGAATTAAGAAATGCACCATGCTTTAGGTTTGAGATTAATGCATGGCTACTCCATTCAGATCTGCTTGGAGACCACTATAAGTGCAGTAGAGCTGTTATTCATTACAATCAGAAATTTCACTGAAGTACTAGGATATTTAAACATAGCAGCATTCCTCTAAAGTGAAGTCTGTAGACAGTCATCCCACAAAGAGAAAAAGTTGACTATGCCCTTTGAATAAATAACAAGATGTCCAGGAATTCCAAATTATTTCAGACATTTATACCACTGTATATTATTCATTTTTACACTTCTGATCACAGCATGATAACAGATTCATTGATTTCCTTTTCTGTAATCATATTGCTATTTTAAACCCCAGTGCTTACTAGGTCTGGTTTCCTTCCATGTCATCCATCCAAACATATTCACTTAAAGACTTCTAGTATATTTCTACTTTCATCTCACTCATCCTAGGACAAGAGCATAATGTTTTCAACTTGTGTTCTGTTTTCTGTAGGGTATAGAATTTATGACTGAAAACGTCTCACAACTTAACTTTCTCATACACAATGTGAAAATAGAATTACACCATTTAAGTCAATTCATGAAAGACATTTTTATGATTGAGTTTAAGTGAGACAATGATCTTTTGACCTGGGATTCATCTTGTTAACATTTACAGTATTTGACCTAGCATATAGCAATCACAGAATAAGTATTCCATTAGCAGGTAGGTGCTTAGTTGAAAAGAAATATAGATACCAGTCAGGATTTTTAGAACTAAGCAAAAGAAATTGTCAGTGGTTTATGAAGCAGCAAGGAAATGTATGGAAATAATTTGTTAAAGAGAATGGGAGATTGACATTGTAACAAGGATAGGAACAATGGATATTAGGTGAATTTGAGGACCACAAAATTACTCTGGAGCATGGGTTTGGAAGTTACCACAATGAACATTTGGAACCACAAGTACTATGATTTGTTCTAATGCATAGACCAATGCTGGACTTCTAACTGTGGCACTGATGTATTTCCTTTGTCCCTGGAAGGAGGATGTGATTGCCAACTTTTCATCCCTTCTAGTATTAGGAATTTGTTTGATCATGTCTTCAATATTTTATTATAGTAAATGTTATATTCTATAAACAATAGCAGTAAAGAAGTGGTGGTGGCAATTACAGGAGCACTGTTTAAAATATCTAGCTTGCAAAAATAGATGGAAGGTATTTTAAATATTTAAAAGGCATTCAGATGGACTACTTTCATGTTATTTTAGATGATGTAGCAAAGCTTGATAGATAAAATTAGGAGAAGGTATGGTTTTTTTTCTACCAAGAAGACTCAAATAGAAATGGAAAAGATGCTTGCTACCCCAGATTATCACACAGAAATGATATAGTTACCCCCCCTGGAGACATCGTAGAACAAATTATTCTTTGAATGTGTTACTGAAGCACATAACTGCTAAGAGTAATTCTAATTCTAAATCTCCATGGTGCTTTTATCTCTGCTTTGAATTTCTTGTAAAATATTTAAAATAGTTTACATTGCTAATTGGTCTTCAAGATGAAAGGAGATTTACATTTGTACAAAAGAACAGGATATGCCTCCAGCTTTTTTGAGAATAATTATTTATGCATAATGTCAAATTGTAATTATTTCTTAGTGCTTTTCTTAGCAATCTATGGTGCTGACAGATATAACTCAACTCAGGATAGTGAGTAGCTTTTGGGGTCTAGTATTTTCATTTTTCACTGAAATAGATTCCAAGATACTATATGACATTTGGTGATGCTTCACATGGATCTTTTTTCGTAATTCATGTTTTACATTGAAATAATTAACACCGTTTAGAAAAGTTAGTATAAATTTCTGTCGAATTTTCACTCAGCTTCCTTGAAATTAGTTGTTGCCTTTATCATTTGCTTATTTATTTGAGACTGGTTAGGCATATTTGTAACCAATGTGAAGATCTGAGTTTCAGTAATTTCAAGAGAGTATATTTTCTATCAAGATCTCTACAATTTTGGTCTTCCTGATCATTCCATGCTGTATCAGAAAGTGCAGTAGGTTGAATTTAAGTGCTTGTATTAAGTCACATATGGTGTATCACCAAAACCAAGTGAGTCCTTTCCATTATTAATGATCCTATAGGCTCTTAGCCACACTCGGTAGGCCACAGAAATAAATGAAATATGCATTAAAACATTTATACTCTCAATATTATATAAAGAAAGATGAAAGAAATGATATGGTATGAATAGGCTTTCTTTGGATCGAGTCATTATGCTAAATGTTTCCAATACAAGCAATAATTCTTTAAGAAATCAGAAAACGCGGTGTTTTCTTTGAGTGTTTGTAGGTCTGTGGTTTTGTATTTATAAAAATGCAAAGATATCATAGTACAAATTTTAAGATGTAAAAAAGCATCATGAAGAAGACAAGGAAATTGTTTCCTATTTTACTATCTTCAGTAAATTTGCATCTACAAATTTTTTAACATATCTTAATGTACCTAATACAGATTTAAAAGTCATCTTATTTGAATCGCCAAGATATCTGAATTGTCAAGTAAGAATCCTTACTCAACATCTCTATTTTGGGTTAGCAAATTTCTTGTGTAAAGGCTTAGATAGTAAATATTGTAAATTTTTCAAGTCTCATGTGATCTCAATCACATATCCTTCTTTTAATATTTTTAACACTTTATAAAAATGATTTTTAGTTCAAGAGTCTACCAAATCATGGCATGGGTTCAATTTGTCCTAGAAGTTTGACTTTTGTGCAGACTACTGGTCTAGACCACCTGTTATATTCAGTTTGAGAACTTTTAAAAATATATATTGGTGTATATATATATATATATTATGTATATATATAATTTTAAGAATGTCTATTAGTATAAGGGGTTACTAGAAATTCTTAAAATTTTGCCTAAGTAATGTTTTGACTTAATGTTACCAAATATATTCAATGATAAAATCACCAAAATGCATGGTGTTACTGATTTCATTCTCAAAATGACAAACCAGTAATTCTATTAATATGATAGGGCTAAATAAAAACAAGAACTAAATTCAGGTTTAATAAATAAATGATTAATGACTATCAAATTTGTGCCATTTTTGTATAGGTGGATCTAACCTCTTTAACATTCTTATAAAGTAATATAGAACTGAGTATGAAATATAGGTTTTCTAGCTGTTGTGTATTTATGAATGCATGTGCTGCTACAATTTTTAGGAAATATATACTCTAATATCAATTATTGGTACAAACAATCAGGGTCACAAAAGAAATAATCTTGCCCTGCGACAAGCAAATACTATGACTTTACTTTCCAATATATAGTTAATGTCTAGCAAAGTGTCTGCTACTGAAGAAAATAAATTAATATTAAATGAATGGATAGAAAATGGTTCTTATGGTCAGTATATTAGTATCACTGAGGCCTTAGGAACTGACAAAGTTTCAAAACAGAAAATCATGACAAGATTCAGATTTCAGAGAGAAAAAAGAGGCTAAGATGGTAGGATTTAGGTCAGGTAGACATGTAAATTTCCCAATATTGCAACTAGAGCATGAAAACAGGAGAATCATAATAATCCTTGATCTACTTGCCTCCAAATCCTTTATTCTCTTGGTAGTATGCCTTGAACTGTCAAAGTTTGAAAAGCCAAGTAGTATCAAATTATGTCTTGAATTGTTCATCTGCAAAAGGACATCTTTGATTTCAGGAGACAACCAATAATCTGACATGTTTATTGTCACACTGCTTATTACTTAAGTAAACAAATACTTTTGGAGGAAAAAAAGGTTAAGCAAACAGTAAATATTTCACTTTTTTATACTTACAAAATGTCAAATATCAATATAAAAAATGACAATACATGAGAACAACTAATACAACAGCTAGTGAGTTGGCTAAAGTATTTTAGCTGTACCCTTATTGATTTTTTAGAAATAATGTATTTTTCTTTTAAATATTCATTGCTCATTATTTCCTTTTCATGAAGACTCTGTTATTATTTCTATTATTTGTTAATTAAATACCAATCATATTTTCATCTGGGTTTTAGGACTTACATCAATGCAAACCATACTCATATTGTTGACTTTCTTGAAACATATAGTAAATATGTGTTAAGATATGATTTATTTTGTTTATTTATTTATCTTTTGGTACTGGGGATCAAACTCATGACCTCACACTTGCCACGCAGGTGCTTGTGCCACTGAGCTAAATCCCTGGCTGTAAGATATAATTTAAAGACAAATGCCATAATATGGACATTAGAAAAATGTTTGATTTCTGTTAGTAAAAAATGAAAATGTTTAGTAATTATATTCCATAAAGAAGATTGAGTTATTCAATACTTTATTCTGTGATACTAGAAAGTGGGAATGTCCATCATAATGAAAATAGAACAATAAGCAGGGCGTGGTGGTGCACACCTGTAATACCAGTTCTCGGGAGGCTGAAGCAAGAGGATCATTGTGACTTTGAGCCCAGCCTGAGCTACAAAGTGAGCTAAAGGCCAGCCTGAATTGTGTAGTGAGATCCTGTCTCAAAAAAAAAAATAGAACAATAACTTTAGAAAATTTTTTCTAAAGCAATCTATAGTGCTTTTAATAATGAACTTCGAGTAATAGGAAAAGAGTTTAATTGCTTTTTTATGTCTCTGGATTTCCTGAATTTGTATTTGGACTACAAATTTAATTATTATTACTAATAATTCTAGGAATATTCCATATAGTTCTTAGCATGTCACAGTAATCTAATGAATAGATTGAATTGATTTACTAAAAAATAGTGACTTTCAGACAAGTGGGTAAGGTGTCGAGCAACTCTAATATAGTACTGAAGCTAGTCTTCACAGACTCATGCACCTGAATTATTACATTTTCAGGAAATACAAAAGACATTGAACAGTTAAATTGTATGGATTTAAATGTAAACAAATTGTACTACAAACAAAAGTAGTGAACATTCAAAAAATAGCACTTTCTAGTGTTTTATTACTCAGTAGAGTAGTATCTGTAGCACTAAGTTCATTAATGTGTATTATTTCTGCATGGTATAAACACTATCTAACTGTATATTAGTGTCCATGTTTCTAAGTCTCCATTCAATAATGTCATTTAATAGCATCAAGATGCCTTGGTGGTAGCATTTTTGCATAGTAAATTGGAAAACTAGGGCTACTTTTCTTTTGTCTTTTTCTTTTTTTTCAGTACCGGGGATCGAACTCATGACTTTGCACTTGCCAGGCAGGCAGGCATTCATGCCACTGAACTAAATCTCCAGCCTAGGGCTACTTTTCCATTTAGAATCAAGTGTTGAATGTTTACCAACATATTGATTTTCATGTATAGGGCAACAACCATTTTAATCACCTGTTTGTAAAATGATGATATAAATTGAAAAAAGGTTAAAATTGATGAATTGATTCAAAAGATTACAAGATAAAAGCACATAACATGATCATGCAAGTTCATTAATTCAATTAGATAGTCTAAATTAGGTAAAAAAAAAACATAGAAGCATGTATTTTACTTGAGTGGGAAGTGTACTTTTGCCATTAAGAGGGCACACTCTGTTAAGGGAGATCGATATATATATATATATATATATATATATATATATATATATAGCTATCTATAAATTGGAGATGGATCGATGGTTTTATTTTTATGAGTTGATGACCAATATACATGGATATTTAAAGTTTAATCATCCTTCAAAAATGTGTATTTTGAATTAGAACCCCTACTATTGATGTTTCAATTAGCAATAGGCAATATGCTATCAGTGACAAGAGCATGCTTCAAGAATCTCAACTTGGATTTGAGGATTGCTACATAGAGTAAAAGCCAAACTGCCTTCTCTGATATCCATTTTAATAGTTTTACTTTACATCAAGGGAACAAGTTTGAAAGTGTGATTGCCACTCATCAAGGAAAATAAAACTTTTATGAAAAATCATTTTAGGATTAGGCTTTCTAACTTTTTTCCATTTTCCCACTGAGTTTATGCAAACATGACAAATGAGGACAAAATAAAACAAGCAAAATTTTCATTCACATGTGCAAACTTGCAAGTAGTTATATCAGTGTGTCTATAGGGATGCACATGTATACAGACAGAGGTATTTCCCTCTAAGTAATGGCAGTATTTGTCTCTGAGTAGTGACATGTTTGACAATTTGCTTTCTTCTTTTTTATCTAAAACTTATCATTATGAATTAGCATATGTCATTTTATTATAAAATATGGGTTGAGGGAGGAGGGAGGATAGGGGAAAAAAAGGAATCAAAATATATCACGTACAGGAACAAATTCCCTATGTTGAATATGATCATTATGTATATCTAAAGTTTATCAATAACTTAAAATTTAAAAACATTAAAAAGTAATAGACTAGAAATTCTTAAACATTTAAATTTATACTTTTTCAAGTATAATATATAAAAGCTAAGTTGTTTTTAATTTCTTGAAAAAGATAGAATTTAAAGATGGAAGCCATATTTGCTCTCTTTTAAATGTAATCACAGCACTTTCTCTTAAAAAAGAAGTAACTAGGAAGCAGTTCAGTTGCACAAAAAAATCTTTAATAGGACATTGGCCTTTTTCCAATGGAAAAGCAACAACTGTATATAAATAATGGTAAGATCCTGAACTTTGAACACTGGATGATATAGACTCAAATCCCCATTATACCATTTACTAAGTGATTTTGAGGCAAGTTACTTAAACTTTCTCTTCCTTTTTTGCTCAACCATAAAACAGAAACAATAAGATCCACCTTATAGGAATTGTTGAAAATTAAATATAAGTGTATGTTTGGAATGCAGTTATTCATCAAGTAATAGCTTGAAATACCACTAAAAGCAGGAATGACATTTCAGAAATATGCCTCAGCAGACTTACATGGAACTTTGATAGCTTTCCTTCACATTCTATTCTAACATTAGAGGAAATTATACCCATGTTAGAAAAGTAAACATTCAGACTTCTGATATTTACAGTGATAGCTATGATATATGTGTTTATTGTAAAGTAAACGATGCTGCTAGGATATTTGTATAATTCATGATGCTCTCAGTTCGGTTTCTGTATTGTTTCTATCTTTCAGAAGCAGCAAGGATCAAAGTTGCATATGTTGCTCCAGCTGCTCTTGCTTCAGGCTTCCCACATTGGTGTTAACCTGTGAGACTCTGGTATACAAAGCCAAGAATATGTTTGAATCCGAAACAACAGATTACATGGCAAGCTTTTACTTCACATTGTATGGTACATAGATTTGTTCTGACTTAAGGTTTTCTACAAGTAGGGCTGAAGTTCCATTTAATGTAAAACATGCAGTCCTGAAATATTCATTCAGAGACTACCATGTGATGCAAATTGTTCCTGGTACATAGAATCGATGAAAAAGGCCCACTATGAATATTTAAGGAGCTTTATTACTTAGTTGTGGGATAATCATAATAAATAAATTACATATAGTTATATATGTAAATATAGAGAAATACTATGGAAAATATTGTATGATAAGGGGAATTATGAGAGTTTGAAATTTACACGTACTTGAAGTTCTTTAACAAGCATCACCTTAATGACCTCATTTCCCCTCACCTTATAAAATTGCAATCTTTCCATAACTCGAGTTCCCCTAAAATTACTTTATGCTCTGCATAACTATAATGGCTATTACTAAGTTGCTTACTATTTTCTTTACTCTCCTATTAAAATGCAAACTCTATGATTGCAGGAGTTTTTGTCTCTTTTGTTCTTGTGTCTGTTCTATTCACACTTTTGTCAAGATCATTAGTAATTGGTTCAATGATGTGGCAGAAAATCTTAAAAATTTTTTCACGGAATAGATAGCAGATAGAGAAAGACCATAGAAAGGAATTACAAATTTATTGTAGTGGGTATTGTGAGCTACTCAAGACACAGCACAGATTTTTTTTTTTTAGTTTAGACTGAATGCAAGAATAGATAGAAGGGAGGATGCAATGGAGACTCTGAGAATTGATGAATGCCTCCTCATACTCTGGCAAGGAGGCTGTATGAAGAATGATGGAAATAAAAGATGAATAAGACTTGTCAAACGGAAATTGGGAGAGAAATTAGGAAGATTACTGAGTTTCCAATTAGAATGACTAATGAATAGTGATGCCTTTTTAATGAACAATAGAGCAAGAAAACAGGAGGCTGGACATATTTGAGAATATATTTTCAGTTGAGAAGTTCTGTGTTTGAGGAAGTGCCAGGAATACTCAGCTAGAGTAACTACTCTCAACTTCAGTACCAGAGTTCCAGAGTAGGACTAGAATCCTGTTCTGGGAATCATAAATATATTGATAATAGTTAAAAATGTAGATCAAAATAGCAACCCTTTATGTGCAATTGTAACTGAACAGAAAAAGTAGATTTATGGTTTAGGATGTGCCAAATTTCATTGGTGTTACAATGCAGATTCTAGGTGAAGGGAATTCTGTACCTCTGTAATTGATTTAAGGAATAATTCATTGTAACTTAACCATAGATCTACCTATATAAATGTATTGTTGGTGCTTCAGCATAAAGAAATGTAATCTCTTTTGCTAGAAGTAGGTGGGAATAGAGCTGAATTGAATAAAGAAACAATACCAAATTGTAGAATGAAGCAGAGAAATGAAAAGAGAGCTAGAAGCAGTAAACAAAAAGTATAATATAATCTGCTGTCTATGCACTTACTCTTCTATTTCCTGCAAATATACAAAGATTTATATAAAATAATGATCATAAAAATATATTATGGGAAATAATATATAGATGCAATATGAACAACAATAATAACACACAAAGGGGGAAGAGAGAATAGATTTTAAAGGACTAGCATGTCTATATTACACTGAAATTAAACTTGTATAAATTTGTGCTAAACACTGATGAGTTAAATTATATATGTAAGCTCTCTTATAACTACTAAGAAAATAAATACAATGTACATATAGTAGAAAAATCACTGGAAAAATTAAAATGTTGTACTATGAAATATTCAACCAAGACAAAAAAAAGCTGTGATGAAGGGATCAAGGATGAAAAACTGATATATGGAAGTTATAAACTGAACTACTTTAATAATAAGTGTGAGTCAAACAATCCAACTAAAAGGCAGAGTTTGTCACTATGGATAACAAAAAAGAATAGGAATAAGAAAAGGAAGAAGACTAAGGAGTAGGAGAAGGAGAAGGGAGGAGAATTGTTCTTACTTTTTAAAAATGATAGTTATCTGAGGTGATAAATAAGTGGGCATGATTTTATTTTTCCATGTCACAGTGTATATCATACAAGTATAAAAATTTTACTTCTCAATTTAAAAGGTATAAAAACAATGAAGTTGAAGATCTCCCTTATAACATACTCAAAATCAACTTAAAATTGAATCTTGACAAAAATGTTATAGTAAAAATGGTAAAATTCTTGGAAAATAATTTGGGAGTATGTCATCATCTTCTCACATGTTACAAAACTTGAAGTAGAAAAATAAAGTACTTAATCACAATTAAAACTTTTGTACTTCAAAGATACTGTCAATATGGTGGAATAAATAGGAAATAAGAGAAAACATTTGTAATTCATGTATCTGATAAAGGACTGGTATCCAGGTACATAAAAATATACTTGAATTCAATAAGAACATAAAGCAGAGGCCAGGAGTACAGCTCTGAGTCACAGCACCCGCCTGGCAAGCACAAGGTCGTGAGTTTGATCTCTGGTACAAAAATAAATAAATAAATAAATAAGAACACAAAGCAAATTATAAAATCGGCAAAGAATCTAAACACATAGTCTCTATTTGAGACACAGAAATGGCTAAGGAATAGACAAAAATGTGTTCTCTTTAATCATTAGGGAAATAAATGTCAAAATTAAAGTGAAATACCACTCTATATATGCTTGGATAACTATAGTTAAAGAACCATAAGAATCAAATAATAATTACTGAGCAAAAAAATGTAAAGAAAATGGAGATTATATAATGCTGGCAAGAATGAACCATTACTTTACACTCCTAGATATATGCTAAGAAAAAAGTCCATATAAAATTTACACATAAATATTCATAATGAGTTTATTAACAGTTGCCAAAGAGTGGAAATATCCCAAGTCGTTACCAACTGGTGGATAAATAAAAGTGGTATATCAATATGAAGTAATATTATTTGGTAATGAGTAAAAATGAAGTATAGACGCATGCACTGAGGAACCTGGAAAATACTATGGTAAGAGAAAGAAGCTGGTTGTAAAGTACAATATACTGTATGATAGTCAAATCGATGCAGACAAAATGTTATTTGTGGTTGTTTATTATTGGGAGGATTATAGGACAGGAAAAAAGAGTTCATATGGATGTGGAATTTCTTTTATGACTGTAAAAATATTCTAAAATCGATTGACTAGACAACTGTGAATGTTAAAACACTGAATTGTTTACCAAGTACACCATCAGCAGCAACATCAACAGAATAGGGTTCCTCAACTTCACCATGACGACATTTTGGTCAAAATATTTATATATGTTGAGGGTTGTCCTGTACATTGTTGAAATTTAGCAGTATCCCTGACCAGATGGTGGTAGCCATCTGTTACAGCAGCATCGATCAAAAATGCCTGTATCTATCATGGAATGTTCCAGGGGTGGGGATCATCTCTGATTAAGAACCATAGATATTGGGGTCGAGGATACAGCTCAGTGGCATGAGCTCCTGCCTGGCAACGGTAAGGTCCTGAGTTTGATTCCTGGTACTGAAAAAACAAAGAATCACAGGTATAACTGGGTAGGACTGAAGGATACACACTGAACAGCTAACTACTGATACCTCTAAAGAGATGAAGTGGGAAGGGTGAGAGGAGAGCACTTTCACTTTTATCTACTCACAAAGATAAAGTCTTTACTGAGTTGCAAATGGTGAGCATAAACACATTGAGCAAACATGAACTCTATAGTTCTGTCTTGACAATTAATTTTAAGATCATAATGGACATTCACAGTGTGATATTTTGTATAGTCTGTAGTTTAGAGTGGGACAGAATAGCAACTTTTATAATGGTTTACATGAAGCCAGTAAAGTTATATTTACTGTTTAAAAGGGGGGAATGAATAAAATTTAAAACATGGCTTAATCATTTATAACATTATTTTATGAAAAAATTGTATCTAAATTTAGAAACAAATAAAAAAGAAATTTACATGTGTTTCTATATTTCCATTGTAAAACAAAAAATACTCATTTGAGAATAAACAAAAAAATCAGTAAACAACACTAAAAACTTAAAATTCGCATAAAAATGAAAACATTTGTATGTTAGAAAAAATCAGTATGAATAATTTTATACTCTGCTGAACAGAATTAGCTTTGTTGCAATAATGAATTTAAAATGAGTATGGTTTTTACATCTCTTATCTTAGGGATATGATTTTATTTTTTATCTGTTCAAAGCAAAACCAAAGATATTAATTTTAAAAAATGACATTTTCCTTTCCTTAAAATGCAAAAGAATCAGAGTAATACAAGGAAAGGAAAATCTCTTTATTTCTGCAAAACTTAGAGTAGCTAGCTTTTGATCCCTTATAATGGGACAGATCCTGTGTTAAACTTGTTACGTGAACCTTTCATTTAGTTCTCATGCCAAAGTTATCAAATAGATGTCACAGTTTTCAGATAAAGAAAATGAGAGATATGTGAAATCACTTGGCTGAGTCATCCACATAACACTGTAGTCTGCTTTGGACTTTGGCTCCTTGACATTTAGCTTATGATTTTTACCTAAGTGGAGGAGCAGGTCACATAAATACATACATTTAAAAAGAGAAAAATAAATAATGGAAGCCCCTACTATGGTGATTGTTTAGGTTGTGAGCCAGGTGAGAAGGAGTGAAGGGACAGACAGTGTCTGTGTTCTCTGGTCTTTATCCTCAATTCCCAATCATTTCCCATTGTCATGGAGACACTGGTGTACAGGCCTTACAAAATTTGCAAATCTTCCTTTTCTCTAGTGAAAAGAAAACATTTCTTACTTTGGTTTAAATTTAACCCCAGAATGTCTGTCCATATTTTTAATTTCACCTATTTTTGTATACTAGCCCTAATTTACTTCAATAAAATGTGTCATGTACTTTTCTATTCTACCTATGGTAATATCTTTATGATGACCAGGTTATGAAGGTCTCCAAGTTAAGTTTGTTTTTGAAGTGAAGTTAGCCTCAGAACCTGGATCCTGAAAGGATTTAAATTACATTGTGGATGAGATGCTGTAAGCAGGCTAGCTAAAGCAGTGTTTTATTTCTGAAGTAAATGGACTGAAACAGATGGAAGGGGGAAAGAGAGCTTTCCTAGAGGCACAGTGACTATGTGTCACCAGCTGTTGCTGGGAGATAATGGGCAATGGCAAGTGATGTATAGGAGAACATCCAAATGCCTGCAATCCTTGGCTCTGGACTATTGGGAGGAAAGAGCTTCTTCTTGCGTTCTTTTAATTGAAAGTGAAGCGTGGAATTTGCAATGACCACTTTAAAATGACAAGGCCTTATTTGATTGAAACATAAAACCGGACTCAAAACATTGCCTATTTTATTCCACTCTGAGATTCAGCTAACACCATATAATTCATGGAGGGAGCCATTGAAGACTGTGGTTAATGGGCAAAAGTTAAAAGTGAAATATATTCTTATCCTTGCTGCATAGCCTGCAAATGTTTTTGTTATTTAAATTTATATTTACTTAAACTTTCTTATTCACGATCTTCTTATTTAAATACGGAAAGCAAAAATAATATTTTAAACCATGGTTACCTAAATTTGTATTTTAGCAGAAGCTTAATTCCAGCATTAATTTATTCCTTTGGTATTAAGGGTAAGGTCCCTAGGCATAATGTGAATAACCTGGGCCCTCTCACACATATGGCTGGATTTATCTGGGGGTAATACTTTTCTCAGAGAGGCTACTGAAAAGAGACTCTGGAAATAAGTAGATGCAAGCAAAAACATAGTTGGGAGGTATAAAGGGGTCTCAAGTGATAAGTCGAAAAAACAGGAACGAAGCCTGGATACAGTACAAAAGACAAATGTGTAATTCAGTAATCATTTGACATTGTTCAAAGGCAGAGACTTCGATATCACCTTTGGAAAAGGGTAAATTAAGCATGTTAGAAGCAGATTATGGAACATTATGTAGCAATTGGTAGCCCAGGATTAGATTTACACATAGGTAAATACATAGGTTTTAACAAAGTGGTACTAAGTGGGAAAAAAATGAGACTCGTAGTAAGATATATACCTCTTCAGTAACATGTGTATGTAAATATTATATCTTACAACTTTACAGTAAAAGTGCAGATACACTGGTCACATCAAAATAAGTAGAACATGAGGGAAAAAGAAGTGGTTTCTGAAGACAAAAGTATATAAGGAATGAATGTTCAAACTTGAAAGAAACAGAAAATATGAGAGGGATTGTATTAGTTTGTTAGGATTTTCATATCTAAATGCCACAGCTGAACCTAAGACAATGCATATTTACTGTCTAACAGTTCTTGAACCTAATAGTCCATGGTCGAGAGTCCAGCAAATTTGGATTCTGGTGAGACCTCTCTCTCTGGATTGTAGACTGTTGGCCCCTCTCTTTGTCCCCACAAAGCATTTTGCCTGTGATTGCCAGGAAGTAGCAAACTCTGTTCTCTTTTTCTTCTTGTAAAGTCACTAATTGTATAAGATTACATCCCCACCTTTATGATCTCATTGAACCTCAACTGAAAATAAAAAAATCCTTAACTCTACAGAAACAACCTTCTGCAATTTAGGAGAATATTTCAAGAACAGTGGTATCCTATAATTCTGCCCTCCTACCACTTCTTGATAGTCTCAAAGTTTTCAATAAAATGTCTCACTGGAAATAGCCTGAAGAGAGTTCAGGATCCAAGTTCTGGATTAGGTGTCTTCTAGACCTTCCTCTTGAGGAGATGTGTTCTAAGACCATCTTGAAGATGCCCTCAACCTGACCAAGCATCAGACAGGTTTATTCCTGAATATGGTTCCCTTTTCTTAAGAGTATTGATTTTAAATGATTCATAACTATAAATTGTTTCTCTGTCCTGTGGGTTGTACATTTTCTTCTAGCCTCTTGCCTGTTTTACAATCCAGAGATGCTCTTTTATGGACCTTGGAGTCATCATTCAAGATATATTCATCACAAAAGACAGCATCCCTGTTTCCTGGTTTCTGCAGGAAGTTAAGAGTTTAGTTTCAATAAACAGATAAAGATAGCTCAGTCGCATTGAACATCCTTTTTTCTAAAGCACAATTGTACCTTTCCGACAGTTCCCTGTTTTGTTTCAGTGGAGTAGAGTTCAGTCTCTTTTCAATTAAAATAGTATTTGTCCCTATTGCAAAGCTCTTGAATAAGCCCTTTGATAGGTAATTATTCTTGTGTAGTTTTTTTTTGTTGTTGTTGTTGTTGTTGTTGTTGTTGTTTTTTTTGCTGCACCAGGCATTGAACTCAAAACCTCGTGCCTGCCAGACAGGCACTTAAGTCACTGACCCAAACTCTTGGCCCTGGTTTTTTGAGGCAGGGTCGCATTATGTAGCTCAGGCCAGCCTTGTGCTCACCTTGTAGCCCAAGCCGGGCCTCGAACCCACAATGCTCTGCCTACCTCAGCCTCCCGAGTACTGGGATCAAAGGCGTGCACCACCACGCCCGGCATGTGTAGTTATTCTTTGACAGTTAAACCTGGAAGAGAAGAGAGAAACTAGTGAAATGAGTCAAGACGTAAGCAAAATTCATAATTTGCATAAATCAAAAGATAAAATAAATAAAGGATACAAGCATTAGCATAAGGCCAGTCTTAATAATAAGATATTAGAAGTAATGGCTGGAGTGAAGCTCAGTGGTAGACTGCTTGTCTAGCATATATAAAGTCATAGGTTTGATCCTCAGCACCACAAAAACAAAAACAACAACCAAAAAAACAGATATTGTAAGTAACATTTGTTTTCCATTTAGAATAGAACTCAAATTATTTGTATTTTACTATTACATTTACAGTGTGCCTTGTTGTTTGTATTTTAATACTAAGCAAGGATAGCACCGTATAATGGGAGCATCTTGGGATATACAGTCAGTTAGTATGTATGTTTCTTCAAATAAGAGGTCAATGCAATTAAAATTGAAAAACACGTATTTTATAATAAGCACTTCTTGTTGAACTTATACTTCTACAAGATTTATCAGTATGTATTTTAGATATTGTCTTGATTTGTAGCGCCATCTTCAAAGGACTATGTTCTTTCCTGTATTGCAGGACACTTAAATGAGATTTAGAAGACAGGAGTGGGCAATTCATTATTCTCCTTTGGCAGTGTTTGCAACAATCATGGAGATTTTTTTAGAAGCCTCAAATCAACATTTTAGTCTTTTAAACAGTTAGGTTGATAGGTGGTAGTTTCTTTTGATTTTTACGTTATTTTTATCTGCCCAAAGCCCTGAGGTTTGTCAACATGTAATTTCCTGTTAAATCACTTTTGTTAAAATATTTTGAAAAATTCCTGTTTCTTAGATAATTTTTGAGTGATTCAATGATGATTAGGCATATCATAAATCTTTTAATAATAAATTAAAAATAAAATCAGTGGGGAAATTGTGAAACTTATTGCTCTAAGATTCAGTACACCTTAGGGAAGCTCATTTTTTCTGTTTCTGATGGAAACACTTGTGGTAGAACTAATGGTAGAAATAAGACAAGAAAAATAAAAGCTATCCAAACCACTAAGGAAATGATAACATAATTTTTATTGTGGATAACATGGTCATAGATGAAGAAAATGCTAAAGATTCAGCAAAATATTAAAAATCATAAATTCAATACAGTTGGAGGATACAGAAGTCAATAGCAGAAATCAGTCACACTTTTTTTTTACACAGATAATGGTATATCTAAAAAAAAATCCAAAATCCATTCTGTTTATTCTAATAACAAAAAAAATACCTAAGGATTAGTTTAACAACTAAAAACTATAAAACATTAATGAAAAAGCATGAAGGAAACAGAAGTACAGCCATGTGTCCCATAAAGTGTGGCAGTCAATGATGAACTGGTTCCATAAGACTACTTTGCCTTGTAAATAAATACACTCTGTGATCTTTGAACAATGATGAGTATCATCTAATGATATAATTGCTTAACTATATACTTCTCAGAATGTTCCTCTATTGTTTTAGCAATGCATAATTTAAAATTATCCCTTATTCATAAATTGGAAAAATTAATATTTTAAAATACCCATACTACTCACAGCAATATTCACATTCAATGCATTCCTGATAAAAATACCAATGACACTTTTTCAGAAAAGGAACTCTAAAATTCATGAAATTACAAAATAACTTGAGTAGCCAAAAAGTCTCCCAGATTAAGTTTTACACTTCTTGATTTCATAGTGCATTGTAGACTCACTAATCAATTGTAGACTCACTAATCATTGTAGACTCACAGTGCTGGCAAAAAACACACAGACAAATAAAACAGAACGAATAGTTCAGAAATGAATCAAAGTATATTTTCTATGCTAGTCTGTTTTCTGTTGCTATGACAAAATACCTGGTATAATTGACTTAAAAAGGAAAAGATCTACTTTAATTCATGATTTTAGAGATTTAATTTCATGATCCGTTGATTCTGTTGTTTTGGGGACAATGGAGAGGCCATGCAGCCTAGAGGAAGTGTATGGCAAAGGAAGTTGGTCAGGGAATAAAGCAATAGGAAAGAGGCTGGAGTACCAATATTCCTCTGAAGGACCCACTTTTTCTAATGATTTATTTGTCTTCTACCAGGCCTTATCGCCTAAAAGTCCCATCACATTCTAGCAGCATTCAGTCATTTAGCATATGACATTTTGGGAGGCATTCCAGATAAAAACTTTAACGTATGTGCTAAAGTAACTTTGGACAAGGAGAAGGATAATCTCTTCAGTAAATGATACTAGTAAAACTAGATATTCATATGCAAACAAGAAAAGAAATTGGATTCTATATCATACCATATATAAAAATCAACTCAAAATGAATTAGAGACCTAAGAATAGATCCTGAAAGTATAAAACACCTTGAAGAAAACATGGGAGAAAAGCATCATGATACTGATCCACACCAAATAATCTGGAAAAAGAAGCAAAAGATAATCAAGTAAGACTGCCTCAAACTAGAAATAGTCTTTACAGTAAAGAAAGCACTTCTCGAGCTGGAAAGACAGCATATAGATTGGGGAAAATGTTTAAATACCATATTGTGATACATGGTCAATACTGAAGATGTACAAGAAATTTATTTCACTCAATAGCAAAACCAAAAAATAAAAAAAATAAAAAATTGAAAATTGAACAGAAGACTTGAGTAGACATTTTCAAAAGAAGACCTACAAACTAATAGACGTATGAAAATATGCTCAACAACATTAATCATTAGAGATAAACAAAAGAAAAAACGTATCACCTTGCATCTGTTAGAATTGCTATTATAAACAAAAAACAAGCGATCACAAGTGTTGATGAGTATGTTTTGAAGAAAAGGAATCTTTGCATCCTGTTTGTGAGATTGTAACTGTGTATGGTCATTTTAAAAAATAGCACAGAGATTCTGTGAAAATAAGTAAAATGAAACTAGAATTGCCAAATGACTCAGTCATACCACTTCTGGGTGTATACCCAAAAGAAATGAATTCTGAACCACACAGATATACTTGTGCTCTTGTATTTACTTCAGCATTACATACAATTGCCAAGACATGGACCTCCAGTTTCAGTCAAAAGATAAATGGAGAAAGAAATCATGGTACATATACACAGTGGAATATTATCAATCTTTAAAATAAAGAACCTACCATTTACAATAACATGGAAGAAATTGGAGAATGTTTTTAAGAGAAATGTTTATGTTTATATTTATAAGAGAAATACACCTGACTCAGAAAGATAAATATTACATAATTTCACTTCTGAAATCTAAAAATAGACGAACATGAGAACAAAATAGTAATTATCTGGTATGAAGCAGGGAAGGGTGAACAAAATGTGTAAATGCAGAACAAAGGGTACAAACCTGTCTTTATGACAGATTAACAAGTCTAGAGAGCTAATGTACAATCTAGTAAGTACAGACTAGGATATTGCATTATATACAGAATATGAGCTAAAAGCAGGTTCCAGATATCCTGCCTGGGGAAATGTCTATTTACTCGAGTGTATTATGCATATTTTAAAATTTCATGTTATTTATTTAAAGCAAAATCATATTTATATTTAACGTTTTATGACATATAACATTTTCAGTGGTTCTAACCAGGCATGGTGGCACATGCCTGTAATTCCAGTTCTTGGGAGGCTGGGGCAAGAGATTGTTACGAGTTTGAGGCCAGCCTGTGCTATATAGTGAATACAAGGCCAACCTGAATTACATAGTGTGGCTTAGCCTCAGAAACAAAACAAAAACAAAAACAAAAGGGGAAACATTTTCAGGGGTTGATTTTAACTTACGTAAATAAATCCTGTGTTAATTTAAGCATTTGAAAACATTGTGAGTGACACAGGTTGAATGTACACTGAGTTTTATAATAAATTTATTTGAATATCTGTGAATTTATTCAAAATATAAAGAACAAATGACTGCAAAATATTGAAGAATATGTTTTAAAGATTTTTCATTACCAGAGACAATATATTTCTTAGAAGTGTTTATGTACTATTTTTGTTCTTTTAGAAGTGCTTTACTCATTATTTCATCTTTCAGAGGCAAGGAATGAATGTAAATAAATACATTAAAGCATTTCAAAAGGTATGAACAAATTTAACATATCATTCAAATTACATGTTCTTTTGAAAACTTCACTGAAAACATTTTTCATGTGCATACAACTTTGCTCCTGTTTTAGTGTGCTTCATCTTACTTATTTCACAGGATTATAATCTTTCTGAACTACTTTTCTTCATTCACTTGATTCAGATATAGCTGTGACCTTTAGGGATTTGGGTCTTTGGAGAAATCAGGCCTCATGTTGTTATGATTCTAGAATTTCATTAAGAATAAAAAAGATAAATATTTTTCTTGGATAGAATTAGCACTGATAAAATAGTTTTGAAGACATTACTTAAAACACCGCCAATAATATATAATGACTTTATATGAAATATCTGAATTCATATTCTGACAAATGTCAATTTACTTTTTCCCATAATTTTGGAATGAGTTAAGATGTGAAGAAAGGAAAAGAGAAAAGTGAAATGTGAATGAGCAATAATAGAAAAATAATTAAAATATTTGAAACCTTTTAAAAATAAAAATTGTATTTGATAAATGAGCAACAATTCTAAGAATTTCTCATTGGATATCAGCTAAAAGTGTTTGTCACTTTGTCAGGTTCACCTACATTTTCTTCTCAATATCTACATCTATTTGCTTTCATAGGACATTCTTTTCTAATTTTTCATTTATTTTTACAGTAATGTCAAACACTTGTAGAAATCATCAAACGTAAGACTCAGGAAGAGATTTGTCATATCTGAATCACTTCCAGAATTATATGTTCCTTATAGTTTTGCTCTATAAAAGGCAACAATTGCATTGAACCTTAAATCAAGGGCCATCATGATATAAAACTGAAACAAATAAACAAACAAAACATTAAGTAGCAGTATTTTATTTTTTATATTGTTTCTGCACTTTGAATTATTATAACGCCATAAATTATAAAATAATTTTAAATAAAATTACCCAGCACTATTTACTAAATTACTTGGCTATTAGCATTATTTCCATATGTTACAAATACAGGTTCAGAATGACAATAGGAAAAAATTAATACTCAAACAACTCATACCTTGTGTTTGGATATTAAGTAAATATGAAATGTTGTTGAAATTGAACTTATCAACTTTATTGTGTAGTTCTTTTAAAATAGTTTATTTTGAATCACAACTTGTGAATAGTTCATGTCTGTAAGTGAACATTCTTTAATGAAGAACTGTTGAGGTTTTTTATTTTCTAACTCACTAATAGTAAAATTTTTATTTTCTAACTCACTAATAGTAAAATAGAAAATTAGAAGGTCCTTAGAAATAAGTTATATTTAATCACATTTGCATTTGTTGCTGAGAGTAATCACTCTTTAGTGGTAAATATCATTCTTTGGACTGTTTGGTAGTTTATATAAAGAAAAGATTTCTCTATTGAGATAAAGATTCATAAGTATTATCATATAGAATATTCAGACATTGAGTCCTTGTTTTATCTTTGTGAATTGACAAAAATTATTTTCACATGAAATCTTATTTGGGTTTCAAGTGATGAACAAAGATAATTGATATACTTTGCCACATGCATGCCAGCAATTTTTAATATTTTCTATGATTTTTAGTATGTACTATTACACCATTAGCAGCTTGAATCTTAAATTGAATATAGAATAAGTAAATGATAGGCCAAATTTTAAAAAAGGAAATATTACAAAACATTTTTATTCTTAGAACTGAACCAAACCTGTGAACAAATGGATTTAGTAGATGTCTACAGAGTGTTCCACTCCATAACAGCAGAATTCACATCCTTCCCAGCCACTCAGGAGATATTCTCCAAAATAGATCACATACTAGTCCATAGAACATACTTACATAAATGCAAAGGCACTGAAATTATTCCATGCATATTATCAGACATAGTGCAATGAAATTGGAAATCAGTGGCAAAAGAAACCATTAAAACTACATAAATATATTAAAGTTAAGAATACTCTCCTGAACAACCAGTGAGCCACAGATGAAATTAAAAAAGAAATTAGGCAGTTACTACAATTATATGATAATGCCAATACAACATATCAGAATTATGGAATCCAGTGAAAGCAATCCTACAAAGGAAGTTGATAGTGCTGAACTCTCACATCAGGAAACCAGAGCAAGCTCATAAAACAACAACAACAACAACAGCAACAACAACAACACTCTAATATTAAACTTCAAACTTCTCAAAAAAGAAAAACAAGTCAAGCTCAAAGCTTGGATAAGAGAGGACATTATAAAGATCTGAGGAAAAATTGATGCAATTGAGATTAAGAAAACAATACAAGGAATCAATGAAATTAGGAGTTGTTTCTTTGAAAGATTAAATAAAATTTATAAAACCTAGCCAACCTTATCAAAAAAGCAAAGACTGAAATCCATGCTTTTGGGAATGAAAAGGGTGGAATCACAACAGATCCTGCAAAAATCCAGAAGATCATCAATATCTACTTATAGAATTTTTATTCTAATAAGATGGAAAACACAGAATAAATATACAGATTCCTAGATTGATATTTGGTAAATATGAATTACCAAAGTTGAATCAAGAACATATAAAAAAATCTAAATAATGAAATATCAGTGAATGAAACTGAAGATGCAATTAATTATAAAACTATTAAAATAGCAAAGCCCAGGTTGTGATGGATTCACTGCTGAACTCTAAAGAAATTTAGAGAAGTTCTAATCCTACCATTCTTCAAACTTCTAATTAAATTGAAAGGGAAGGAGTACTCTCAAACTCATTCCTGGAAGCAAGTATTACTCTGACATAAAAAGCAGAGAAGGATCCTACCAAAAAAGAGATCTATATGAAGGTAGATGCAAAAAATCTCAATCCAATACTGGCAAACAGAATACAGTAAATCAATAATAAGATTATTCACCATGACCAAGTACAATTCATCTCAGGAATTCAGGGATGGTTCAACATACACAAATCAATAAATGTAATACATCATATCAACAGAGTGAAGGACAAAAATTACATGATAATCTAAATAGATACAGAAAAAAACATTTGACAAAGTCCATTATGCACTCATGATAAAGACCCTACAGAAATTTGGGATAGTCTTTATCTCAATCTGATAAAAGTCATCTATGACAAACCAACAACTAACATCACACTAAACAGTTTAAGACTGAAAGTTTTGACTGAAATCAGGAACACCACTCATATTTAATATAGTTCTTGAAACAGTAGCCTGAGCAGCTAGATAAGAAAAAAAATAAAAGGAATAATGATAGGAAAGGAAGAAATTAGATGATCACTATTTGTGGATGACATGATCCTCTACATAGAAGACCCTCAAAGCTCCACCAAAGACTTCTAGATTCAATAACCAATTTCAGTAAGTAGTTTAGCTGGATACAAAGTCAACACTCAAATATCAATAGCTCTCCTGTACATAAGTAACAAATACATTGAGAGAAAAAAAGGAAAAACACATCTTTCACAATAACATCAAGGAAATGAAATATTTAGGAATAGATCTTAAAAAGGAAGTAAAAGATCTTTCCATTGAAAACTATAGTACTCTGAAAAAAAGAGAAGATATCATAAAATAGAAAATTATTCCTTGGGTAGGAAGAAACAGCATAGTGAAAATAGTCACCCTCTCAAAATCATTAGGCAGATTTAATGCAATCCCAATCAAAATACCATTAGCATACTTCACAGAACTAGAGAACATATTCCTAAAATTCATTTGAAGGAGAGAAGAGACCCAAAATAGCAAAATGATTCTGGACAACAAAGACAAGGCAGGGGGCATCACAATCCCTGACTAGAAATCATACTACACAAATGATATTTAAAAAACAGCATGGAACTGGCAAAAACATAGACCTAAGGATCAGTGGAACAGATTAGTAGATGCAGAAACAACTCCAAATCCACTTAAACACCTTATCTGTGAAAAGGGGGTCAAACATATTACCTGAAAGAAATGGCTCTGTAAAAAGTGACTTTCCACATGCTGAACACTAAAACTAGACCCATGCCTCTCACCATGCACTAAACTAAAATAAAAATGATCAAAGATCTAAACATTAAAACAAAAGCAAAAACAGTAAATTCATTGGAAGAGAGAATAGTAGAACTCTGCAAGACACAAGTGTAGGCAAAGACTTCATGACCAAAACCCAGATAGCATATAAAATATCACAAAGAATCAACTGGGATCACATCTTATTAAAATGATTTTGTACAGCAAAGGAAATCACCAGCAGAGTGAAGAGACAACCTACAACATATAAAAAAATAATTTGGCCAGGTGTTCCACAGATGAAGAGCTTATATCTAGAACATTAAAAAAAATCAGATTCCCCAAATTTAAAGACCCATTCCAAAAGAGGGCATCTCAAATGAATACACATTTCTCAGAAGAGGTAGAAACAGCAAATAAATACATGAAAAAATATTGAACATCGCTGGTCATTCAAGAGATGTAAATTAAAATAACGCTGAGATTCTACTTCACCCTTGAAAGAATGGCCATTATTAAGGAATCGAACAATAACAGATGCTGATGGGTCTGTGAGAAAGAAGGAACACTTTTTCACTGCTGCTGGGAGTGTAGACTGGTACGACCACTGTAAAAATCAGTGTGGAGAGTCCTCAATAAAGTAGGACTGAGGTCCCATTTGACTCAACTATTCCCCTTCGTCCTATCTTCCCAAAAGAAATAAAAGCATTACACCAAGTGCACACCCATGTTTACAGGAGTACAATTTTTCATAGCTAAATCTTGGAAACAACCCAAATGTCATCAACTGATGAATGGATAAAGATGTGATTTTTCTTTTTGTGTAAGGTAGTACTTGTCAGCCATAAAGAACGATAAACTTAAGACATTTCTAGGTACATAGATGCACCTTGAGACCGTATTCTTGAGTGAAATAAATTGGACATGTGAGTCTGAATAGTTCACTGTCATTCTGGTGTGGGAATGTGAAAGTGGAAAGAAGAACCAAAATGTATAATAGATACTGTGAAACAGGAAGAAATTGTTCGAATGGGAAAGGGAACTACAGAGGGGAAGAGTGAAAGTAAGGAAAAGAAAAAACAAGAAAAGAAGGAAACAAAGATTTTTTAAATAAGTAGGAGAAAATGGGCTGAAGGGAGGGGAATGGAAAAAAGAGGAATCTAGATACATTATATACAGATACAAATTCCCTATGATGAATGTGATCCTTATGTATATCTGAATTGTACCAATAAACATAACTTAAAAAATGTGTATTCTTAAATTGTTAAGTAACTCTAGTATAAGTCAATGTAATGAAATTTAATCCCCTTCATTCTTTTTTTTTTTTTTTTTCTGTTGTTGTTGTTGTTGCACTAGGATTGAATATTCAACCTCACGCCTACCAGGCAGGCACTTAAGCTGCTGAGCCAAACTGCTAGCCTTTTTTTTTTTTTTTCAAGGCAGAGTCGCACTATCTAGTTCAGGCTGGCCTTGTGCTCTTGTTGTAGCCCAAGCCGGCCTTGAATTCACAACGCTCCACCTACCTCAGCCTCTGGAGTGCTGGAATTAAAGGCACGCATCACCACATTCATTGTTTATTGAACCTTGCAAAACTCTTTTTATAGTAAATATAGAAATGAATGTAGTCAAGAAATCAACTATTTTACTCAGGGTCTGAAAGGTCAAGAATAACCATATAAAAGATTAGCCATGAAATGATCCAATTTTATTTCAGCAGTCAAGCCACAGTAAGATCAGTTTCCATGTATGTCTCAGAACAGAAAACCCAAGAGCCTCTTCCTTTAAGAAGCTGTGTTTTAGCTCATCTTGTTCATAGTACTCCTCTTGCTAAGTGCATCATTTTACACTGCTCTACATCTTCCAAGTAGGTTGCATTTTTTTTTGATTATTTGGTCAGGTGTACCCTTTATGATATCTTAGATTGAATAGGTTTTATACATATTGCTGGAATTTTTCTGTTATAAGTAAAATGCATTTTGTTTTATTTATATTGAGTATTGCCCTATAGTTAAGAAGTATAAAATCTTTAAGAATGAATAGTCATTTGCACACAGTTTTCATAGTACTAATTGTACTTTTTTTCAAGATTTTATATGCTGTATTTACTTCTGAGAAACTGTTGTGTATAATTGGTTTAAACATAACTACTCAAAGTTGTTCACAGGTTCTTTATATGTCAAGAAATATAATGAATGTTTACATTAAAACATATGATAAACTAAAAGACAAATCCCATTATCCCCCCCCCCCACTTCTAACATGTGTATTCCACCATTCTTGCCACTTTTGCTTTGTTTTGTTTTTTGGCACTGAGGATCAAACTCATGACCTCCCTCTTGCCAGCCAGGGGCTTGTGCCGCTGAGCTAAACCCCTCGGCCCTCTTGCCACTTTTTGAGTCAGTTCTGTCTGTAATTCAGGAGTGTCTGTAATTGCTCTGCTGTGACTGCCTTGATATCCTGAATGGATTTTAATGCCTATTTTTTTGTGGTTACTTTTACTTTGGGAAATAGTTAGAATGTGCAGTTTACCAGATCTAGTGAATAAGGTGGCTGACAACACTGTAATTTTTTTTATGAGCTCTCTTTCCACTCGATGTTACTCGGAAGATTCATTGTATTTCAAAAAGTGGCATCATTGTAGGAAACAGGAAGGAAAACATTTAGAAGATGGGGAAGGGAATCCAGGGAAGTAGGGAGAGGAGAGTCTAAAGGGGAAAATGGAATCAAAAATCATTGCATATAAATACATGCAATTCCCCAAAATAAACAAATGTAGTTATGATGCAGGCATACACTTAAAAATACTTTTAAAAGCTGGAAAACAGAAAGAATAGAGATAAGAATTTTGAAAGCAAGGGAAATATTTTGAGGGAGTTAGTGAGGAACATTCATATATTTTGATCACATCATATGCATTTTGTTCCTATAGTATTTAATATTCAGAAATCTATTTTCTTGAATTGGATATTCAGTACACACTGCAACTCTACAAATGATGTGTAGATTTTTTGGCAAGCTTGCCTAAGTAGTTTTAAAAATGAATCTAGCCATTGACTGGTGTTTTAATTGCTATAATTTGAATAATTAATTCTATGTTTAGAAAATGAGTTCAAGGTGGTGTGTGATTAACCATGTTTAATGAAGTCATTACCTGATTAAGTAGCATTTCATGGCTATGAGTGATTATATCCAAATGCTAATCAATTTGATTTAAATTGTGTCTATATATATTTGAATTTGTTACACTTTTCTGTTATGCCTCCTTTGATGAGAATCACATTCATTTTCTATTTGTAGTAATTGTTTATATTCTTGGACTTTTCTCTTAGAAGTAGATGATAGGAGAATAATTTTTCAAATCCACTAGTTACGTTGGCAGTGACTGTTGTTGGCTTAAGAAATGATTTAATTTTGGAAAGTAGAGTTTTTAA
The DNA here is from genome assembly GCA_004363535.1 of Dasyprocta punctata. NCBI lineage: Eukaryota > Metazoa > Chordata > Mammalia > Rodentia > Dasyproctidae > Dasyprocta > Dasyprocta punctata. Next base: position 29,627 of record RJWM01010093.1, on the reverse strand, counting down.
TCAAGAGGACCAGGTTGATTAAGAGGATCATTCTTTTAAATGATGAATCAGATGACTGAATCTCTTTTCTTTTTTTATTTTGAAACAAAGCAAAATAAAAATGATGATAACAACTTCAAAACAAAATAATAGGAGATTAACACTGGTTAATATATTATGTATTGTTATCTTCAAAGTAGTTGCTCAGATCACAAGACATAGGCATGAAAAAATGATCAATGAAAGCACAAACACTTCTTTTTGATGAATCAACTGAGATTAGTAGTATAATTATCTATCTTGTCCTTTCCTTCTGAGTAGTCTCCTCTCCTCTCATTCTCACAATATCTATTGTACATTTTGGATCTCATTTACACTTTCAGCTTTTTACACTAGGGAGATAATACATTGTTTTCACTTGTGAGTCTGATTTATTTCACTTATAAGTGTGGTAAATACTAAATCTACTGAAAGACATGGTAGACAGAAATCTTGAAGACATTGAGGTAGGCAGAGAGTTCATGAAGATGATTGAATTTCTGAGGGACATTTTTGTATATCCATTTTAGCTCTAGTCTTAACAAGATAGGTCATGTTAAACTCTTCGCTTTTCAGAGAAGTGATCTTCAATGAGAAGTTTGAATGTTTTTAATTATAGAATTTAAGTGTGAAGAAGTTTATGCAGAAGTTGAACAGCAGCTGTTTTTTTTTCTATACTGACCACAGAACATAAGAAAACATCATTGAAAATTAAATATTTTTGGTCTTCAGATTGTTTTGAAACATAAATTATTCATGCTACATGCTAACATGCACAACTGAGATTTACAATGTGACAGTTTCTTAGATAATTTCTCAAGTGGCTTTAGTTACATTACATGATTTTATATGTGAAGTGGGGCAATACTACCTTCCTACATACAGTTAATAACTTTCCAAGGTTGCATCCTTCAGCAAGTAATTTTATAGTGGTGTGGGAAAAATAAACTCTGTAATTTGCAAAGCTGGACGTGACTGTGACATCTCTCATCCCTTGTACTCTGAGAGACTAAAGCAAGAGTATTGCAAAGTTGAGCCCAGCACCCATCTTGAGCAATTTGGTAACTTATAGAAAACTTGCTTCATAGCTGAGAAGGAGAGAGAGAGAGAGGGAGAGAGAGAGAGAGAGAGAGAGAGAGAGAGAGAGAGAGAGAGAGAGTGAGAGAGAGAGAGGGACAGGGATGGAGCTCAATGTGAAGGATGGAAGTTCTGGTTTTATCACAGTCGGTCTGTCATCTATTTATCATCTGCCTATCTCTGTATTCATAATCTATGCAAACTTTAAGAGTAAGGAATATTAGCTTCTGTCTTCCAGAATTACAATAATTAATTTTCACATTTGAATGATCTCAAACAAACTAAACCTATACTGAATTTGTTTACAAACGTAGACTTTGCTCGATGTACAGTATTTCTTACTTATAATAGTTTTATTGGATTTCAGAGCCGATTTCTCTTTAGACCTGCCTACTCTTCAGTTTCCTCTTCATTCACTGTGGATGCTATTATTGAAAGTTTAAATAAAGCTTCCAAAATTCCACTACAATACACATTTTGCACAATCTTTCCTGTAGAATATAGGCAATGAGGGGCCAGGCATATAGCTCAGTGGCACAGTGCCTGCTTGGCAAGCGTAAGATCATAAGTTTGATTCCTGGCACCAAAAAGAATGTTGGCAAGGCTTGTGAATATGACGAAAAATTATTTCCTTTTTCATACTACATTATACGAAAAAAGAGAAATTTTAGTAATTATGAAGGTTCCTAAACTTTAGAGTCTGAAGTAAAGAGTAAGGATATTATTCTGGATGGTCCTAACTTAATCATATGACTCCTTAGAAAAGGTAGAAAGAATCATTAAAAGCAGTAGGGAACTAAACAAGTTGTAAATTATCTATGGAGGATCCCACTAACTACGCCTTCGTTCGTAGTCTCCAGGAAACAAGTGATCTCCTGTCAACATCCAGTAAGCAGAAAAGGCACCTAAATTTGATAAGTACAAGAAAACAAAGACCTGATTTAACTTGGAAGAGAATCTCAAGCTAAGGATGCAACTATTGCCTTGATGCACAACTTGATTGACCCTGTGTAACCATAAGCAATAATTCAGCCTTCAACATCTGATCTACAAAAACTGACATGATTATTACACTAAGCTACTATGTTGGTACTAATTTGTCACCCACAAAGAGAAAACTCACATGTATTTCTACCTTCAAATTAAAATATAAAAGAAACCTTGCACAGATTTCTGAGAAATTAGAAACTAAGTGTTACAGTGACATCTTCTTACATTATAGGCAGAGCAATGAGTCTTCAAAGGTGTTCATATTCTAATGTGCTGAAACTGTGAGCTTTAGCTGACATGAAAAAGAACCCCGAGATGTGATTAAATCATAGATTTTCATATGGACTGGAGAGGTTATCTTGGATTGTTGGAGGATAATGGGATTGGTCCATGGAGTTATAAGTCTTCTTTAAAATAAAGGATGAGCCGGGCGTGGTGGCGCACGCCTTTAATCCCAGCACTCGGGAGGCTGAGGTAGGCGGAGCGTTGTGAGTTCGAGGCCGGCTTGGGCTACAACGCGAGCGCAAGGGCGACCTGAGCTTCATAGTGCGACCCTGCCTCAAAAATCCAGGGCCGGGAGTTTGGCTCAGTGGCTTAAGCGCCTGCCCTGGCAGGCGTGAGGTTGTGAGTTCAATCCCTGGTGCCGAAAAAAAAAAAAAATAAATAAATAAATAAATAAATAAATAAATAAAATAAAATAAAATAAAGGATGGACTCAAAAGAGGAGTAAATAGTGACTGGTTATGGGTAGAATGTGACATGGAGTTATGGTTTGAAACTGGAAGACAGGTGCTAAAAGCCACTATTGTGGGTGACTTCTAAGAAGTTGGAACAGCCAAGAAAACATATTTTCCTTAAATATTCCACACAGAAATACAGTCCTGCCAACTCTTTGATTTTATCTCTATAAGATACTGGTGAAATTCATGTAAGACTTCTGGTCTAAAGAACTGCATGATAGTACATTTCTATTAAGCCACTAATTTTGTTTTAGTTTGTATAATATCAGCAAAAAATCATAGAGACATTCTTATATTTTAAATAATCAGAAAAAAACTTAAATTTATTTTTCATACTGACAAAAAGATACCAAATTAGTTTTTGGAATAAATAGAGATTTTCATTAAAAACTGTATAATGTATGTACAATTTAAAAATTAAACACTAACACTATTCTCATTAGTTGATATACATGTTTATATTGATTAATTTTTAATTTGTAATGGGAAAATATTTACAGGAGTTCTCCTTTTTGGAAGCTTCATTTTCCAGGGATTCAGTTATTTATATTCAACTGTAGTCTGAAAATGCCAAATGGAAAACTCCAGAAATGAATAATTAATCAATTTAAAAAAACTTTCATTACAATAGTACATAAATGATATCTATTTTATTAGTTATTGTTTCAATGTCCTTATTTTAAAATGCATAACATTTTTACATATCTGTAGGTGCAGTATGATAATTTGATATAAATGTGTTTTATTATTGATAAAATCAGAATAATTACCATTTTAATTTCCTTAAATATTCATCATGTCTATGCTATTGCTGTCAATCTTTAATTGTGCATATTTTTAAAATTAAACAGTACCGTAAGTATGTATGTTCAGCATTATCTGTAGTTTCAGGTATCTGTGGACCATCTTAAAATATATCCACTCAGTTGAGGGGGAGTTCAGTATTTTTTTACTATTAAATATCATTTACCCTAAAGTCTAGATGAAATCAAAGATTGTATTAAGTATATAATTATTGAATTATTCATTCATTAGTTCATAATAATTAGTATCCATCATCTAACAGCAATATCAACAAAAAAACCAAGAGACATAATTATATGTAAAACTGAATAAGATTATTTTGTGATATGCTGTGATCTAAGTACTTTTATGTGCTTTAATTTATGTAATTGTCACAAAAATTAGATGGAAAACTATTTTGTTTTTTTCATTTTACAGAATATGACTCCAAGGCATAGAGAACTTAATTAACTTGTACAAGATCAAAGAGCACTGACTAAGAATCATGTAGCTACTTCTACCTTCAAAGAAGAAACAAACAGATAATAGCACAAAACTTTCTTCTCAATGAATTTAGAGAAACTAGTAGCACAAGTGAAGCAAATTAGGATGCATATTAAAATATTTCTGAAACAATTTAATAGCTAACTGGAAGAATTATTTGAACTTCTCCATACTACATATTTATCTATCTTCTATTTGTTCTTTATTTGTGTACATTTTCCCATGTAAGAGAAACCATGTGATATTTAAACTTGTGTATCTGTCTTACTTTACTTAACTTTCAATAATTTGCTACTGTGGATTGCTGGCTATTCATCTTTTATCATCATCTCTTACTTTATATGTAATTCAAAATTAATTAAGTAACTAAATTTAATTAATGTAATTTGTTCTGTAGTGACGGTGGACAAATACATTATACTTTTCACACACTGAATGACACAAAGAGTACATGCTTATAGTGATTTTTAAATATGTATATAGTCTATATTCACATAATCATGTAACAATTGTGCTTTTTTACTGTTTAGTTTCTTAAGGATTTTAATTACCTACATAGATGTCATTATAAATTCTTCTTCACAATGTGAGACAAAAAATTATTTGCTTATTCTGTTGAAGATGGATGCAAGACCTAAAAAAATTGTGTACTTTCTTTTAAAATGCAAAGTATATTAAAGAAACAGTTTTCTTAACTAGTGGGGATACTGCTTGATTTATCTGCGTATGCTTAATACTTTCCCTAGAGATTCAGGTGATGTCTTTGTTAAATTAGAAAAAAAATGGTCAGAATGCATTGCCCTTAGCTTTTTATTAAACAGGTGGATCCTTGTCTGGTAGACTCAGGACTTCTGACAAAAATGTTGTCTTGAAAGTGATTTTATGGTAACTCTAAACCAGGCACCCAGAAATCTTATAAGCTTACTCTTCTGCTTTGGGAATCTTGTGACATCCATGTGAAAGACAGCAGACAAAACAGAGAGGAGCACCGTTTATAACCCTTCGAGGCCACCGTACACCAGTGGTCCTCAGTGGATTTATTCTCAAGGTAAGATCAGTCAAGCCGATGCGAATTTGGTGCACAATACTAGTGCAGAGTCATGAGCTAAACATATTTTATCATGCTACCAAAGTTGACTCTACAATACAATAAGCACTAAATTATAGCCAAAAGTAGTATTACGTTATTGAACAATGACTATTATTATATTTTCCAATAGGCAAAACACTTAGATTAAAAAATAGAATTTATCAGGAATGTGTCATTATTTATAGTTTAGCAGTCTTGATAAAATACAAGGCCAATCATTGCTTTCACAGAATAATAATTCTCAGCAAACCACATAATTTTATTACAGTTAAAAAGCAATTGACCATTGAATTTGAATATATATGTACACATCACTATGAAACATAGCCTATACTTATTAACTGTTAATATTTTCATATACTGAAACTATGAATAATTAAAATGTTTCTATTTTATCATTGTTTTGCAAAACTATAATTTTGTTTTCTAGATTTAATGACTATTGAGTGGTATACTTTATGGTTCAAATACTTATATTCCATTTAAAACTATCAAAGCTTGGATATTATGTACAAAATTTTGGGTCTTAGGTACTTTTCTACAATGTTAATTCTTATCAGCCTTAACACAGGATGTCTGTGTATTTATAAGGCTCTTTTTAAACTCCTTTAATCAGTTTTTTTGTAAGTTTTAGTGGTAATTCTTTCACTTCTTTGGTTAAGTGCATTACTAAATGTTTGCTTTGTTTTATCCTTTTGCTATTGTAACTAGAATTGTTTCTTAAAATAATTTTTGAATAGTTTGTTGTTTTTTGTAGAAATGAGTGATTGTTATACTGGTTTTATTTCCTGGAAGTTTACTAAGTTACCTTCTTAGTTCTATTTCTTTTTTAGTATTTATTATTTATTCTGGGTATAATCATGTCTTTAGTGTCCTTAATCCCTTCCCCACAAATGGTGAAAAGAAAATGGAAATTATATGAGGTAATGAATATATCAATTGCCTTTGTTGTGATGATTATTTTACAGTGTATATTTATATTAATAATGAATTGTATACATTAAATGTATTTAATACTTAACTGTTAATTATACCACAATAGAACAAAATATTTTAAAAATCCGCCAAATATTTCTTTGTATATCCACTCAGGGCAGTCACAACTTTTTACAAAAGATCTCTGAAGTTATTCTTCTACCTGAAATTTTGCATTGTTTAACCAAATCTCCATAATGTACCTCTTCTCAATCTCTTATATATATTCTTATACTTTCTTCTTCCATATGTTTCAATTTTTCAGATTTCATATATAGCTATGAAATATTTGTCTTTCTGTTCCTGGTTTATTCCACTTAACATAATGGCCAATTAGAAAGATTCCCTTCATTTTAAAGACTTAGTAATTTTCTATAGGCTTGTATTAATTCGCTTTCTGGCCTTCGAAGTTAATCAAAATCCTTTCAGCTGTACTAGGTCATGTAGTCCGGAGTCTTTTCGTGATGTCATTTCACCTCTCGTCTAATGTACCTTGCTGATCTAGTTTACATTTTAGATTGTAAACTGCATTAGTGATAGTACACTATTAATGTACTTTTGAAGAAAAGAAAAAGAAAAAGTAAACTAAATATGCACTCTTGTAAAAATATGAATGTGTCATAGCAAAATAGGTAATACAAGAGTGATCAAAATATGTGGTGAATGTGTCAGTTTAAAACAAAATATTACACTAAAAGGCACAGTGCCTCAAAACATTCTGCCCAGGTTGAATACACTTATCATGCATTCTTGGGACTTTCTGAAGCATTTCTGGAAGCCCTCTTTTAAGAGGATCTAAACTCAATGTGATAAAAAATATGGAGTATGCTGCTGTCACGTGTCATCCAATAAAAAGGCAGCTTTATAAAAAATATTATGGCAAGTCCTCTACCTTATTCACTGAATCTGACATACTGTGACTTTTAGTTCTTCCCCAGAGTCAAAATTACTAGGAAAATAAAGATTTTTAAGCAATTCAGGACAAAGAGATTGTCAAGACACTACAACTAAGACACTTAGGAAAGAGGATTAAAAGAACTCGTTCAGAATTGATAAAAACCACAGGATCAGTGTGTTTGAAGGGACAGGAAGTATTTTGAGGGAGATTACCAAAATGTGTATTTTACTGTAATAATTTTTAAAACTTGAACATTAACCATATTTTTCGATCATACCTCTTATGAAGCTTGATTCTGCAACTGACTATGCAGCTCTGGTTTGTTTGTTCTATTTTCCTCTTCCAATCACTATTTCTGTTTTCTCTAACCCACATGATAGAGAGTTTAACTTAGCACTGAGAGATAACTTGACACTTAAGAGAATTGAAACCTGAGTAATCCTATTTTTGAATAGAGCTGACATATTCACGTATTGTTTTCATAATGGTTATGGTAGTAAAAGATGTCATTAAAGGAAAATCTCTTTATTATTGTATTCCTTTTCTTTTTCCTCCATTCCCATCTTCCATCATGTATCTTCCATTCTGCATGGTGATATCTTAAACAATTCATAAAATCACCTCACATCCAGCACTTGCATAAACAATCAATCATAATGTTTGGTAGCAGTTCTTTAACCATATTCCTTGGAGGCCCCTACCCACCTGGCCAACAAATGGACACAGGGTGCATTAGACCTTCTTCCCTTCTTGGAAAGTGAAATATACTACTTAAAATTTTGCCTTTGGAAGAATTTTTTGAAGGAATTACACAAGTCTTCTGAGGCACTACTTTATAGATATTTAGAGAATACTACTTTTTTTTTTGTTTTGTTTTGTTTTTGCCAGTGAATGCATTATGCTTCATTCTTTCCCTTCTCAAGTGACCATAGGGTATCATTTTGAGTCCAGAAGTATGAAATGTCAGATAGGTGCTGGATGTTAACTTGGTTCGATAATACATGCTAAAAAAGAGAATAACTTGTTAATTAAATTTATATGCATATCAAAATTACTTTCAGTCTACTTCTGGGTACATTATTTTAGTGATGGAATACTGAATATGCTTGATATTTTGGGTAGAAAAATATCTTGTTGTACGCTAGGAGCAGCTCATATGGTGAGCTAACTTGGATAGTATGGTGACTTGTAGTGTCCAGTCCACAAATATGTATCCAATATATAGCCAAGAGCCATTTCTGAAAAGAAAGTCATTCCTCGATGAAATGTTGATTTGCTATAAAATCCAGGGAACCCCTAGAGTCCCTGTCTCATACTGTAGGAGATCTGCTGCAGGCTCTTGGAGTGTCACTGTATTATAGCAGTCCTGAGGGCCTTAAATCAGGGAAGTTTTATGGCAGTTTGAACCATGAGAAGCTTCCCAACTATTCAAAAACTCACTGTAAGGTGGAGGTCTACTCATAAATCAAGAGTGAAGAAAAATTGGACACACTGTCTTCAAAATCAGAGGAAACGCAAACGATGATTTTATTTTTCCTTCATCAGTGGTAATTACACAAGTGTATTAGATACCCTCAAATATTCCAAACTACAAGGTCCTAGGAAACTTTACTGAGGTAGCAGGTTTCTGTACACTGTTGTGAATTATCTGCCATCTTTCAGTAGGTACCTCTTTCTTTCTACTCTCCTAGTCACATTAGGATGGTGTTATTAAAATCAAGGTTTTGTGGACAAATCCTGTGGCACATGATTTGAGTTGATTCAAATCTGATACAAAATGATGGTCTACTTCTAGTTCACAAATGAAGGTACAGATTAAAAAATAAAGACTTTTAAGGTACTGTCTTAGTTAGTTTTCTCATTGCTGCAATAAAAATACCCAACATCCAAAGTTAAAGGAGAAAATGTTTATTTGACTCATGGTTTGTAGAAGTTTCAGTTCACAGTTGCTGGCTCCAAGCCAGGGTAGCATGGCAGAAGGGCGTTGCAGAGGAGAACCAGCCATGGCAGATCAAGGCAGACAGAAGCAGCAAGCAGCAAGTGACCAGCAATGACCACACTAGATCTCTTTCTGACTCTTCTACTTTATACACTACCCAGTTTTCATGTCCTTAATCTCAGCATTGCATCTTGATTCTGGCATCACATACCCTAGATCCAACCACCTCCAAAAAGGCCCAACCATGGCTGCATGAGGCTTTGGGACACATCTAAATACAAGCTGTAACAGGTAACAAGCTAAAAAGGGAGAATTTATTTTCAGCAGCTCAACATTAAAAAAAAAGAAAGTTTATCAAATAAGAAAAAAAAAAAAAAAGATACCTGAGCAAATTGTGTGGGCATACAAAACAAAAATGAACTGTAGACAAGTTTAAATAACAAAATATAAAATACATTAAAAGTATTTTAATTAAATCTGAATACAGCAAAAATAGTGAGTTATAGGTTTATAAAATAATAATAAAACATTCAACACCTTAAGAAATTGATGAAAATCAATAATCTTGATAAGTGCAACATAGAAATATTCATATTGTTCAAACTATCAGAATTAGCCGGGTGTGGTAGGGCATGCCTTTAATCACAGCACTCAGGAGGCTGAGGTAGGAGGAGCATTGTGAGCTTGAGGCCAGCTTGGGCTACAACACGAGCACAAGGCCGGTCTGAGATACATAGTGCGACACTGCCTCAAAAAACTAGGGCTGGGAGTTTGGCTCAGTGGCTTAAGTCCCTGTCTGGCAGGCTATCCGAATTTATCCCGACGATTTTTTAAGGAATTGTAGACTATTTGTAAATGAATAAATTTCTAAAATTATTTTGTTACATACATTTTCTTCTGGGTCAATTTTTCATTCAAAACTTACTTTCAATTTTTTTTGTAGTATGGGGTACAGTGTGATAATTCAATGTAGGTATACCATACATGAGGAGTAAATGAGGGTAAATAGAATTTCTATCTCAATAAACATTTATCATTGCTTTGTATTAGAAATTCTTCTTCTAGTTCTTCATAAAATGTATAAGTTGCAAACTATAGTCATCCTCCTGTGCTATAGAATATTAGTACTTATTCCTCCTATCTCACTGTATATTTTGGTTCTGGATGAGTGTTGTTCTCATCTTCAGGTTGCTGGGACCTAGTTTAAATTGTCACTTGAAGAAGCACTACAAGGTAAATTCTTCAAGTTGGAGAACTTTGTTTTGCTCAGACAAGTGAAAACAAATTGCTTGGCACTCGACGCTCAGTGGGCGATTGTGCTTTTTGAATACTTTTTCTCCAAATCCTCTACATTTCTATTCCAGTTCTCCAACTTCTATTCAGAGCTGACTGGGTACTAAATTTCACATAAAAATCTTGATAACTCTTTGGATTCATTTAATTCTATAGAATAAAATGTTACACTACTCCCATTTTACCTTACTCCCAAATCTATTGCTCGTAGATCATTTAGCTAGTTAATAATGAGCTCTGGGTTTCTAATCATTCTTTATTCCAGTTTTCAGTTACTGCCTCAAAACTCTTGCCACATTTGTGACCTGGATAGCAGTGTTCATTATTTCTTAGTATTGTATAGTTTTGGCAGGACTCAACTCAGGTGTTTTGCTAGTTGCTTATATTTACTATGACCAACTATTTAAAACTAAGTTTTAAAACAATACAAATTTAGTTTCTTACAGTTTGACTCCTTGGTTTATGACTTTTCCCCTGCATCGCTCTAAGCTCTTGTTTCCACTGTGACTTTGACCTTAATTGGCTCATTAATGAAGGACTTTTGGAATTACATTCTGGGTTACTTGAATAGTGTTAGGCAATCTATTTTCAAGATGTTTTACTTACTTGGTTGTGCAGTCTCTTTTGCCTTATATCATTCATAATTTCCATGGGTTAAGATGGGGGACCAGACCATTGGTCATCTTAGCATAGATCCCTAGTCTTTGTTCCACGTGGCTTTGGTTGGAGTCACAGTGAGGGCTGTAGAATCCAAAATGGCTTTACGTATGTTTCAGGACTGTCAGTTATAGTGGATAAGGAGCTGGAGATTGACTTGCCCCCTCTCTCATTGAATTCTTTCATAATTCAACGTTCTAACTAAACCTTTTTTTATTGGAACTGAACCCTTAAAAGTAAAAGAGAGCGCTATCAGGCATATTTGCTCTTTCAAGTCCAAGTCTCACAATGGTATTGCCAGTTCATTCTACTGATCAATTCACAAAACTAACCTGGGTTCAAGAAGAAAGACATGATTTTAGCTCTTTAAAAGTGGAGTGATTTGAGCATACAAAGATGGGAAGAATTTTTTGGTGTAAGCTTTTAACAATCTACCATACTTTTGAACTAAGAATTTAAGGATATGATCATGGTGATAATTGGCCCATTAATGAAGGACTTTTGGAATTATATTCTGGGTTACTTGAATAGTGTTAGACAATCTATTTTCAAGATGTTTTACTTACTTGGTTGTGCAGTCTCTTTTGCCTTATATCATTCATAATTTCCATGGGTTAAGATATGGTTCTCTTTGGGGGACCAGACCATTGGTCATCTTAGCATAGATCCCTAGTCTTTGTTCATCAATCCCATTACAAGAAGTCACATCACGCTACAGTTTCAAATTTATCACACTATGTTTTCTGTCTTAGAGAAGTAATAAACAATTCCACCCAAAGCTTTTCTTCATTGACTACTTGACTGTAGCTGATTCTGGATGGAATTTATTTAGCTGACTCAGCAGTGCATGTCATGTGGTGTCAAGTTACTATCCTGAAGCACTAATGGAGTTTTCACTGTCTTCATCTATCAGTTAGACACATCTACCCTCTAAACTAATAGATTTCTCCTGTTTCCCTCAAGGTTTGCTATCTGTCATTCATTCCTGGCATTAAATTCAATATTAAAATCCTTACTTACAAACCACAGTAATTGACTCTGATTCACATAATTAGGAAAGGAATTTACTAGAAAAGTGTCAGATATTTCAACATTCAAAAGAAAGACTGGGAAACACAAAAAGAAACTAAGGGAAATTTGCCAGCAGATTATAATCAATAACTTTCTCATAAACACAGTGTATTAGTTTGAAACTCTGGTTTTACATCCATTGCATTCCTATCCCATAGCTGCTGCGATTTACCATGTGGAAACCTTGTATCTCAGCATCTCTTCCTTCAAGTATGTGGAGATAGCTCAATAACTCATCCCAGGTTATGTCCAACACGATGATATCAAGGGGTCTGAGACATGCAGTGTGGTATTGCCTTTCTCTATGAACCACTTTGAATTCTCCTTTTAAATCTTCAAAACTCAAAAACTTCAGCGATCCCAATGTGTTTGTGTATATATAAATGTAAATGTGCAAATGCTTATAGATACGTATTTCGCAACAACTATAAATCCTAGTTTAGAGTTGATGAGACTGAGAAATGCATAGATGAAGCTGCTTATTTTCCTGCAATTAGATGGGATGGAGCTGTTTCACCTTTACGCAAGTTGCGCACCTGAGTGTTTACTGTATACTGCCTCATGTTTATAAAGGATAAATAAGGGGAAGACAAGAGTAGGGATAAATTCAAAGTAAAAGATAGCTTGCCAGTTACTCAGAAAAAGCTATAGGGAGCTGTAGCCTACTGCTTTAATTAGTTACACTTAACCACTTTTCTCCACCTCTGAATTCATCTTTATCCTTTGTAGTGTGAAACCACAAACATACACACACTCGTACACTTGTCACTCAGGGTGACTCATGTATGTATGTTTTTGTTTGTTCTTGATGAAATTCTATTTTTTAATCAGTCCTAACTAATAACTATTCTTATATGAAAGCCAAAATATAGACCAAATAAAGCAGGGAGTAGTGTATGCACTCTGTTATCCTTTATGATGGTGCAAAGACACCAGAAATTAATAAATATATTTGTCTCTATTTAGTAGTAAACTGCCAGGCTAGCATAAATATCTTGAATTTTCTAAAAATACATTTCTTGACAAACATGAGTTATTTATTTATTGTGCAAAGAAGTAAAAAGTTCATTAAACATGAGCCACATATAAGAATGACACATTTTATTATTATAAATATTTCTAAGGTAGTAGGACTTTTCATGATTGACTCTTGATGGGAATTCTGATATTAAAATTTGACAAAAGATTTGTTTTTTGTCTAATTCTCTTTGAATGTCACATTAACTTTGTTTTACTGAAGTGTATAATTTTAGGAAAGTCCTTGGAATTTGTCAAAAATGAAGTTATACAGATTTCTAAATGCTTTTAGGATATAAACTTTTATAACAGTGAGTATTTCAAATCTTTAGATAAATAGAATTCACTACTGAACAGCCGATTTAAATATCATGGAGGCTTATATATAGAAAGTAATCATCAGAATTTTTAGCATAAAATGATAGGCAAAACAAGGAAATGTCTATTTTGAGAACATTAGTGAATTTAAACCAATTTTATCTGAAAAACAAATACTATAGAAATAACTTCAGTAGATTTTGTGAAATGTTTAAATTATAATAGCATATAGATATAATTTAAACATAAATATCATTCAATCTTTCTCCTTAGGGAATTACAAAATAATAAGAAAGACTAAAGTATATTTTACCTTTCTATAAGAACAATTTGGTTATTTAAGTATTCTTCATCAAACTGACTTTGTGACACATAGCATATGCATATAATACAAATTCTGTAGAATTGTGCCTGTGTTTTTAATGTGGATACATTTTCTGCTTTCATTACAAACAATTTGAAAAGATATTACAGAGGTAGAAACATTCAATTTGCAAACTCTTTGTTAAACAATCATAATGTAATATTCTTTTATTTTGTCAGAAATTTTCAAGTCTACTTCACTGGCTACTAAGTCATTCAATAATTGGAAAGCTCAAAGATTGTGAAATAATTTATATTTCAATGACTGTTTAATGATAATAATGACTAATTTCCATTGTTTTGTTTCTAGGAATGATCATTTCATTACTTTTATTTCCTTCCTTTCTTTTCCCTTCCTCATCCTTTGTTCCCTTTCTCATTTGACTGTCCTCCTCCTGTTTCCCAGTATCCATTATACATTTTTGTCTTAATTTAACCTTTCAGTTTCTCACACCAAAGAAACAATGTGACATTTAATTATATGTGTCAGATTTATTTCACTTAAGAGTATGGACTCCTTTATTTTTCTTTTCCCTTCCTTCACTCTTCCCTCCCTACTTCTCCTTTATTTTTTAAAACAATTTCTTCTTATTTTACAATACCTTTTATACACTTTTATACTTATTACACATTTGGTATCTGATACCAGAGAAATGATGCAGTATTCTATGATTAGGTTGATAAGGTCTCCATCATGTCAATGATTTCTGCATATACCTTAATTTTTCAAAGTTCAGGCAAAATGCTATACCTACAGTGAAACACTCATTTATACACAATTGGACTGTTGCCCATAATCTGGGTAGTATAATTTGAATAACTTAAAATTTAACTTTTTTTCCTTTAAGTCTCCTTCCCTCCTTCTCTACTTTCCTCCACCTTTTATTTCTCTTCTCTGGTTATTTTGACTGCAATATTTCTTTCCTTACTTTTTTCCGTTAAAATTTTTTTCAGAAGAATATGCAATGACAATTACAATATTCTATGTACAAAACTTTTCACTCATTTAGTAAATATTTTTGAGTACTGTGTTAGTTTCCTATCATTGACAGAAACTATCATAATTTAGTAGCTTAAAATAGCATAAACTTTCCTTTTATAATGTTGGAAGTCAGAAGTGTAGAAATCAACCATATTTCAGAGACGTTTTACTGGAGGCTTTAAGGGAGAATCTATTTCTTTGCCTCTTTCAGCTTCTAGAGGCCACATGCTTTCCTTAGATGACAGTCCCTCCTTGCCACCATTGCAAATTCTTGCTTCCTTATCACATCTCTTCTGTTTACTCCGATCCTCTTGCTCACTCCCATAAGGCCTTTGTGATTATATTGACCTACACAGATAATCCAAGATGACAAGCGCCCTTATCACAATAATTAGCATCATCATATTTTCAGAATCCCTGTTTACTGTGAAAAGTAATATTTCCAGTGCTTCAGGGATCAGGATGTGATCACTTTGGGGGTAGCATATTATTTAACTTCCAAAGGGTGCTTGATATGGAAGTGCGAGGTGTAATTTTAGACAAAAATTTGATCATATGTCTGTGGCTTCTTACATTCTAGGGGATAAAAAGCATTATGTAGAAGTCACAGTGTATACCCAGAATCTCTAATTCTGAAGTAGTGTTTGTTGTAGACAACCTCTGATGGCCCCAAATGATCTCCACTCCTAAAAGTCAATATTTTTCACAACTCCTCCAATTGGGACTGTGCTGCACATAGAGGTTCACTTCCTAGGAAAGGGATTTGTGAATGATGACAGGAGGTCATTTTTAAGAGAAAGTTGCAAAAAGACTAGATTCTATCTTCCTCATCAACTCTAATTCACTCACTAATTTGTTCTGAGGTCACCAGCTGACTTCTGGTGAATCTTCCTATAAAGAATGCTTTGACAAGAAACCTAGGACCCATAGTCAGTGAAGAACTGAAGTCCCTTGGCCACCAACTCATGAAGAACTGTATTTTGCCTATAGGTGTGCCTTGAGCTGGTAAGGAACCTCCTTTAAACTTGAGAGGAACCATAACCAGGAGCATCCAGCTAAGATGCATCCATGCTCACAAAGCACAGAGACCGCACGCAATACAAATGGCAAATGCTTAAATGGCTAAGTTTGTGGGTTATAACGTTATCTAACAATAGAAATCCAATGTAGATTTCATTTATGCTTGATTGTAAATGTCATAGTAAAAGGCAAACACTCTCTGAATCACCTCCAATTTATGTATCTTCTACTGCCTAATAACATGATATCCATAATGAAAATGTTTTACAGCACAATAGCCAGTAATTTAATGTAATTAATTAAATCAATTAAGAGTAAGAATAATCCATAATAAAACTGACAGTGAGAAAAATGGTGTGATGTGATGGCAAATAACTGGGAAATCTGAATTCATTATGATATCAGGAAAAGTCTCTCTGTGAACTTTTTTCTTAAGCTAAAACCTAAAAGAAAAGAAAGATCTAGCCCAGCAAACATCAGTGTTATTCCCAACAGAACGATGATAACACATAGAAGAACAGAAGTGTAACGTGCATGGTCTTCAGGTATTTGAACAGAAACCAAGGAAAACCACTTTTCATCTGTGTCTGGAATCTGGTGGCTAACAGCAATGAGTAAAAGATGAGCAAGTTGAAGAAGGAGCATTTATTCAAATGCAGGTTGGAAAACCAGGTTAGAAAATTCTGTGCCATGAGATTGCTCAAACAGAAAGCTCAAAGATGAATCCTTATTCCAATTTATCACAGTGTTAGATATTGTCCTATTCATTTGACTATTATAAGGAGATATGTAAGTTTAAAGTAGTGAGGAAAGTTGACACCCCAGTTTCAAGAATATTATATTTAACTTGAAATATCAACTTGCAGATATCAAGAAAGTATTTGTTAAAAGAGATCAAGTCCTTTAATTAATTAACTAGTTAACAAATATCCATCCTGTGCCAAAGAGGTGGCAGCTCACAGTGGTCTGAAAAATACAGGTTAGAAAATCAGTAGCATGTAGATGCTGCACTAGATAAATGTTCAATCCGTGTAAGTAACAAAGCATCTGACAAATGGTGGCTAAATAGCAGATGCTTATCTTGCTCACATAGCTCTGAAGGTAAAGATTAACTAATTTTGGTCTGGGGACTCAATAATATCAGGAATATGTGTTGTCTCATTTTTTTTTTTATTTATTTTATTTGGTACTGAGAATCAAACTCATGACCTCATGCTTGCCAGGCAGGTACTGTATTGCTGAGCTATATCACTGGTTTCAGTTTGTTTTAAAATGTATTGCTGTTTTAGTCTTCCCCTCATAATTTCAAGTTTGCTACTGCAGCTCCAATGATCATATCATGTTCAAGCAGGGGAAGGTAAGGAGGAGCGCAAGGCAGAATCTTCTTTTGCACATGTACTTTCTCATCAGAGAAGCTAATTGATTCTCAAAAGTCCTTCAGCGAAAGTTCTCTTTCTTCACTTTGGCAAGAAATGAACAATTACGTGACATGTAGATGAAGAACTCCTCTATTTTCTCTAGATTTAGAGATATTGATTTGATGTATTAAAAATCCCCACTTGTAAGAAACAAGAGAGAAATTTTTTCAGAGTACGTACTTAATAGAACTGCAAAATTATGCAGAAACTGATCAAGCCCAGGAATGAATTAGTTGGATTTAAATAAAATTATGGCAGTCTTGTCTATATTGACAACACTTAGTCCATGTGACTCGCATGTGACTCACTTCTGAATAATACGGGATAGGAAAATTTGTGAAAACTGTGTCAACATTATTTTTCTCTTACATGGATACTTCAGGAAAATCATTGCCCTTTCCTTTCCACTTTGGGTGTTTCTGAGTAAGAATTGAACACTGCAGGATGTGGTAGGCATAAGACAACAACTGAGGCAATGTCAATCACAACAAACTTTCTGGGCCTCAATGATTCATTTACCTGTTCTTTTATTATTTAAACCAAAAAAGCTTGGAAACTCTGTTATTTGTAGCTAATAGACCAGATGTAATAAAGTTTTAATTTAAATACATAGACAGGAATTTCCTTTAATATTTAAACTAACAAAGCTTGGAAAGTGTAATTTGTAGCTAATAGATCAAATGTAATAAAAGTTTATTAAATATTTCTATAGGAAGGAATTTAATGCAATGGAAGAAACTAAACCGAGAAGAAACCAGAGGACTCACTGAGCATTACCAGCATCCAAGGAGCGATAGGTAAGGAACCTGTTTAGGAAACAGAAAGTGACATGTGGCCAAAAGAAGCTCATGAGAGTAGTGTGCTCTGAAAAGCCAAGGAGCTATCTCATGAAGAAAGAATTTATGAACTGTATGAAGTGCTGCTGAAAATATGACCTATTAAAAGACAGTTATTTTGACAGGGCATTGTGGTGCAGGCCCATAATCCCAGAATTCTGGGAGCTGAGGCGGGAAGATGTAAGTTCAAGCCCAGCATGGACAATTTAGCAACTTACCAAGATTTTATCTCAAAATAAAAATAATAAAAATAATAAAAATGATAAAGGGCTACATATGTATTCAGTATGTGGTCATGGGTTCAAAACCAGAACTACATACAACACCAGGAAAGGGAATTCAGGAGGGAGACAGACAGGACAATAATTATAAAATCAATCAGACAATATGAGGGTCTTTGAAAACATTTAGTTTTCTTTGAGTACTGGTAGGAAGGTACAGTATTTGATCACAAAGTTTTGAGGAACTACGAATATAATGTGGGAACACATCGGAATGCTTGGTCACAAAGTAAAATTGATAAAAAGAAAGTAAATGAAGCATATTTGGTTACTGTAGTTGCTACCTAGTGGAATGTACTAAAGGATTTTGCATTCTGATGAGGTCATGAGTCATAGAGATAGGAGAAACTAGAGGAGCCATGACTTTTGGAAAATTGTGGGAGAGATTAGCTTCTGATTGAGGAAGACACTTTCGCTTTGGCACAATGAGAAGGAAAAGATGTGAAGATGAGGCAAAGAAATTTCTTGTATGTTGGAAGGCAAATATTAACTAGTGGCTCTTTTATTTCTCAGAAAAGAATCAGATTAGGTCCTCAATGGAAAATGATGGGAGCAGATGGAGAGTGTGTGAAGTATCAGAATTTGCTTAAACACAGCTAATGTATGGGAAATTTTTCTTGTGAACTCACTTTATGGCAAGAATCCTTAATTTTGTACTTTGCAAGTGGTTCTTTAAAATTAAAGGCAAGGTTTCAATTTAATGTCATTGAATTGCATTATCATGATTTTTCACAATACCTTCTTATTATTTTGATCATGATTTATAATCGTTGCTTCTAACTTAAATTCTGCTTTCTAGCATTTTGGTTTTATAGTTATGGTACATGTCTTTTCCATAGGATTGACATTTAACATTGTTAATCCCTGGGCCTACAGCAAATATGTGGACCATGTGGAATATCATGATTAACAACAGTGGCAATGACTGGCAAATCAGTATTTTTTAATTTTAAAAATAACGGTTTTGTAGTTTTCAAAATTGAATCATACTTCTGACTTTAGAACTATATAAATCTTAATAAAATTTTATCAAAATTCATTTTAAAGATAAGAAATCCAAAAATTTATGAAAATCTCAAATGTAGGAACTAGGTTATTTTTAGGTGATATGAATCAGGTTTCTCTTTTTCAGTGGCTATGTACTTGCATTCATTGTTCTTTACTTTGTATCATTGCACATATACAGCAATCAATTGTTCCATTCTCTATTTTCAGGAATATATTTCAATATCAATTCATGTATTTTGCTTCTTTTCTAGATGTGGTATGAAAATCAAGAAGGTAGATCCTATTTTTCACATGTATTAACTGTGATAAATAAAAACTAGTATCATCTTTATGTGAACATTCACTGAAATTCCTTTAATGATTATTTTCTACAAAGCACTGTTCTAAGTACTTTGGATATACATTATTATTTTATCTTATTATCAGTCAACCCATGGAATAAATATAGCAATACTCCTAATTTGTGGTTGAGGGAAATCTAAGTAACTTACACAGTGTTAACTAGTTTCTAAAGGGCAGAGTTGGAATTGCACTTTACCCTGAGAGCTCAGGCATTTACACTTCTCTAGATCTCAACGATTAAGTGAAGCTCATATAAAGTACATAATAAACATCGTCTTTCATTTTCATAATTACATTTATATTGCTTTGTGAAACTGGGCCTAAGATTTGGACAATTTAATTATGCTTAGAAATCTAGTAGACAACCAATCAATTTATTTTCTGAAGTCATCTGTGAATCAAAGCAGGTTTTGAATGGCCACTAATGAAAACTGCACTCAACAAATAAAAAGCAGATATATCGAAAGGTTTATTTTATAATCCATATGATATAATATTCAATATATGACAGTATTGCACAACATAAGAAAGTAAACTTAAATATAGATATTTTTATTAATGCAATAATGCAAAGTTATTGAAAAGTCTGAATTTAATATACCCATGATTTGGTTTTATGTGTTTTCAGTCATCTCTTTGGTGCTTTGTTTCCATCTTACTTAATAACATTTTAAGTAAATTCCATAGCTTTCTGGTCTTTATAGCTTTCAGTTACTCATGATATTCTGATCAGGTTAAAAATGTCAGCACTCAACACATGGCCAAACCAAGGTTCCCAACACAATTTTACCCTGCCATCTCTCTTCACTCCCTGGTCAAATTGGCAAGAGAAGAAAATCATCATATAGGTTGCCAAACAGAGAATGCATTCTTTCTTCCTTCTTTCACTCACAAAATTTTTATTAAGTCCTATTTGTATGTACCAGGGATGAAAACAGGATTCCTGCCCTTATGGAATTTATAATAATGATAGTTCTTAGAGGAAAAACTAAGAATGGGAAGAAGATAGAAGTTAATGAGAAGTTATTTTTTAAAGTGTCAGAGAAAAATCTCCATTGATAACTGTTGGGTACAGGAATTACTAACGCATTTATGAAAATATGAGATATAGGTCCAGAATTATAAGATTTGTTTATTTTATTTTATGGCTCAACATGAATTGTGGTCATTTATTCTATGAGATAAATAGCAATAGGAAAGGATCAATACTGTGCTTTAAAATATTCAAGTTTGGGCTGGTGATTTAGCTCAGAGTGTAAGCACCTGCCTGACAAGTGTGAGGCCGTGAGTTCAATACAAAATACAAAATAAAATAAAATAAAATAAAAATACTCAGGTTCAAGATACACCTTTTAGATAAACTGATATAATTATAAGAGTCTGTGTTACGTTGTTGAAAATAAATTCCACTTAAAAATAAAAGCCTTTTAAAATATAGCAGGTGATTGTCATACCTGTAACACTTGAGCTGACGGTGGTCATTTTTTTTTAAAGCATAAGGTAATTCAATAGAGAGAATGTCAGCAATAATTTATTAAGAGCAGACTTGCAATTATGTTAGAGTATTAAATGCAGTCACCCTTATAGTTATGTGCAATTGACCAATACAATGTGCTGCTTGCTAGGTCATTCAATTTAAAAGAGTTTAAACAGCTAATCTTTTAGCAATCAAAAGGATCCTTTAACAAGTAAACATTTAGGGAAGAAATGACTTTTAACTAGTGAAAGCAAGTAGTGGTTTTATTTTCTCAATCCAGAAATAAGACCTACCATCTTTCTATATAACTAATTTAAAACATGGAATTGTGATCTAGGTATTAAAATAGTATCTATCTATCTATCTATCTATCTATCTATCTATCTATCTATCTATTGATCATCTTTCCATTTCATTCAGACTGAAAAAAATCTGCCTGTTTACTCATGTTCCAAATAAGCCCTGAAAAATTTCCTTTTCTTCCTTTATTCATAAAAGAGGTAACCATCTATCAGTCAGCCCCTTCTTGTGTTTGTAACTCTTTTCTTCTTGTCTCTCATCATCGCTTTTTCACATGCGGAATGTTTGTCTCTGTGCACTGAAATATAAAACTCTTTTTTCTCTTCTGTAATACATTTTTCATTCATTCTACTGTGGAATGCTGAATAAAAAGAAAATATTTACCTCTTTTATTTCAAAACAGAAGATTTCACATTCCTGCCACTTTTTACCATCTTATCCTCAAACTTCTGCTTTTGTTATTTTACTGAATCTATTCATTAAAAGGCTACTAGTAGACCTGATACATTCCAGTAGATTATTTTTTGTCTTCAGCATTTAACAATTTTTGATCTTATTTCTTGGCTTTTGTCATTCCTTGGATTCTAAAGGTACAATTTCTAGGATTAAAATTCTAGTTTCTCCTTTTCTGATAATTTTATTCATTTATATGGCTTTGCTGGTGATGCCTTAGATGTTGACACTCACTAAGTGTCCATTTGTAGTTTTTCTCTGTTCATCACTTCTGTCTTTCCTTTTTCTTATTTAAACTTGTTCCTCTATCTCTTCTCTTTTAGATTCTTATAAGAAGGATCCCTTTGATTTCTATAAGGGCCATGACTACTAGTGAATAAAACAGTTAATGTGGTATAAAAGAACAAACGCTCCTTGCAGGAAGTGTATTCATCTTTGCACCCCCAGAACACTACTTTATGTGTAAGATACACCTAACAGGTGTGCATAAAATAAATCCATGTTTATTTCAGAAATTTGTCCTCTAAACTCTAAATATGTATAGTGAAGCACACAGCTGATGGCTGTAAATGAAAACCTCAAAATAACTCCTGCATATGAGAACAAAAGAGTAACATTACTTCACCACAATACATACCTTTCGTTACTGATTTATCATTCATTATTCTCCATGTTCTTTTTCAAAATTTTGTAATTCATTCATTCATTTATTTACTTATGGAACCGAAGGTTGAATTTGGGGCCTTTGTTCTGAGCTATATCCTCAGCCATTTTTATATTTCTTATTTTGAGACAGGGTCTCACCAAGTCACTAAGTTGTTCAGGTTGGGTTTAAACTTAGATTCTCCAGTCTCACCTTCCTAGTTCATCCACATTCTTTATCATGGATACAATTTACATAGTCACCTCTCCCTTGAACTCAAAGATAATCAACAAGTTTTATAAAATTTACACTTTCGCATGTCTTATATATCTTCCCTAGTTTCATGACTGTTGTTACAGAATCCATTGTCATTTTTCTGTACAAGACTTTTGGGCACAACTGGTGTCTGCCATTTTATCTTTTATACTTCAGACAAGCCTCGCTTGAAATACAAACTTAAGAATTTCCTCTAGTGATTAAACCCTTTTGATATCTATTGTGCAAAAATGATGATGACAGTTGATAATTATGATTGCATAAATGAAAACTGCTAGGAGAATACTTTTAAGTGTTTTATCACATAAAAATAAGTATGTAAGATAATGCATATGTTAATTAGCTTGATTAAGTCATCCAACAATTTATACACATTTCCAAACATCAATGTGTATACAATATGTATAATTTTAATTTGTCAATTAAAATAAGTAAAAATAAAAGAGAAAAATCTTCATTAGGTGTAAAAATAATACTAACATCCTATTGATTTCCCTAGATTGAGTATTTTTAAATCTGAAATTATATGAAGACACTAGAATTAACTATTTTACAATGAGAAGAAAATATGATCCTTATATTCAAAGCAAAAAATACATAAAGCAAATATAAAGCATAAACTAGCAGACAGTTCATTTTTAATTTTCTTAATATCAAAATAATACCCATGGCAACTCCTGGGTACAACTATAACAATACAATCACAGCAGGACAACCCTTTCTCTCCCGAGTGCATTTTAAGCCATGAGGAGGGAAAACTTGTTGGATCTGGACCAATACTTTTCCTGTACCTATAATAAAAGAATAAAAACTTGGCCTGGTTAAAAAAAAAAAAAAAAACTTTAAAAAGGAAAATGAAGGAGCTACTGACATGTGCTGTTCAGGACAAAGTCTAAACTTTATCTTATCACATGCTGGACTCCAGGATCTGGTTTTATTTTTAATTGTTGTTATTTTCTGTTTTCATTGGTACATGCTTGCAGGACATAACAATTACACTTACTGTGGAGAGTTGGTACATGCACATAACACATCTCAATTCTTTTTTTATTTCCTTCTGTGACATTCCTCCCACTACCTCCATCTCTTGATCTTCTTTTTTAGCAAAAGACCTATCTCCTTGAGTTCTATTATGTGTCTTTTATTTTTTTCTTAAGTGTATTTATAGCTTGGGATTCTCATATAAGAGAAATTAGCAATCTTTAAGCTTGTGATTCTGTTTATTTCACTTGGTCTAAAGGGGCATTCATTTTCCTACAAATAACTCAAGTTTGTCCTTCTTTATAGCTGAGTAGTACTCCATTGTATATAAATACCATATTTTTAAATCAATTCATCTTTTAGGTTATTTCCAATATTTAGCTGTTATGAATTGTCCTGCCATAAATGTGAATATTTATATTTGTAACTAAAACAACATTGCTACTCCATCTTTTTCCAGAAAGAATTGCTACCATGAAGAAATCAAATAACATGCTGGTAAGACTAAGGGGATAAAGGAGCCTTTCTCCATGGTTGATTAGAATGTAAACTGATGTATATATTATATAAATTAGTATAGAGATTATTCAAAAACTAAAAACAGAAATTGCATTTGACCCAGGTACTCCCCTTCTACATATCTTTCCGGAAGAGTTAACTTACATTTCTCAAACTAACACTGGATTCTTTAAAAAAAAATCAAGATAAAAAAAACCCGAACTCAAAATAGTACATCAGTTTCCAGGTTCTCCCACTATGATCAATCTTGCCCCCCCCTTTTTTTTTAAGGCAATGCTCAAGTCATCTCAGAGATTTTTCTGAGACCCTGCTTCTCAGATAGAGATAAAAAACTTCCACCTCTCCTGTGTCAGTTTTATTTACTCATCACCTAACCTTTGGCTGTAAAGTTCCTGAGAGTGTTCTTACATTATTAGCATTTTTCTTAGTATTCAGCAGAAAATTAGGGGCTTAAAATAGACCACAAGTTATGGAGTATTCCAAATAAAACTTTGCTTTAAATATCCAATATTGTAATCTGGACAGACATTTCAGAAGGGAAAAATCCCTGTGGATCACAAGCAAATGATAGATGGAGTTGTTTCTTTAGCCACAGACTCAAGTTAGAGTTCAATTCATGAAGACGTTTTTCTTAAAGTTTACCTCATGCTAAACCTTTTAGAATTTTATGAAAAGAATGCTTTGGTCTTGATTAAAATGTTTTTGTGATTTCTCTTTGTTTGCAGTTTATGGAAAGCCAAGATTCACATTGCACAGGGGAAGGGTTAAGAATATCTTCAGAAAGAAAGTTTATCCAGCGTACAGAATGAAGGTGAGGTAGATGAATCTTACAGAAAAAAAAAATTTTAAGATGCTATTTTAAGGACAGCACTAAGGTGATACTGAAGGAATTCTTTCAGAATAGAACTGGGGAGAAAAACACTGTAGATATGTTCTGCCTATAGGTGCACATACACAAACACACACATGACGAATACATAAGATCATTGGAAATCTGAGCAAACAAAATAGAAATCTGTAGTAAAAACAAATGAACACCAAAGTTGCTCATAAAAATCACATTAATCAAGTGAGTGAAAATAAAATTTGATTGTTTTTGAGGATTACATTTAATAGATAATGAAAGTTTACCAATAAGTGCATTTTTAGTGTTAGTTTGAGATAATTAAACATTAGGTAACATTACAGAATTTTGTATTAGAACAAGTTTCCCAATTATCATCAAAGAACTGCTCAGAGAGTCCTCAGGCCAGAGAGTAACAACTATTGACACAGATTAATTCAAAACCAATAATCTGCCTGCATAAATATGGTTACATTTAAAATTAGTAAAGTTATTAAAGAGAACAAAAGGAATTACTTCTTTTTTCCCCTCCTGGAGTTTAGGTCAGGATCTGTAGTCAGTTTTATTTGTAAAGAGTATATTTTAGATAGATATATTGCTGTTGATGCTAAAGCATATATTCATCTAGTTAAATAAAGAAGTTATAAACTACTAAAATTTAAATATTATTAAAATTTTTAGAAAATATAAAGTAAACATTACCATTGGTAGTGTAAGAAGAAGTATATCTTCTGGAAAATTAATTTCCAAATCAAGTCAGAAAACAGTACGTTTCACTGTATATCTACTAAATTGTATTTTAGCTTCCAAATTTTTTTGCTTGAGAACAATTTGGTACACAAACAGAAGTGTTTAGCAAATTTTTATTTTTACTTGCAAACTCTGCATTGGGTGACAAACATGACCATGGCCATCTTTTCTGCGTGAATATGCATTCTGACATCTTTTCAAGAATCATGGATTTGAGTTAAAAGAAAAACAAACAAACTGTGGTACCACTTTACATGGCTTTCTGTCCTCAAAAATATATAAGCAGAATTCCAAAATCAAAATAACTTTATAGAAAATCAGAAAATTTATGGGAGTCCTAGAAATGTCAATTAACAAACTATTTTTTTCTTTTTTTTCTTTGATAAAATCTTCCAAACAGAAATCCTTGTTGCAGAGGAATTTTCTGATTAGCATATTTGTGCTCTGTCTCTGACACTTGCAATCTTTTAAATTATTTCAATTTTTATTTGCAAAATGCTTTGAAGTTTTAGTGCAACTCATGTTAATATAATATAATGGGAAAAGAAAGAAATTCAAAATATACTTGACTTTTAGTCTCCTTGTTATTTTCTTTGTCAAACTTTGGTGCATCCTTCTCTTAGAAGTGCTTTAACTCTTCCCCCTGCTCCCTTTTTCTCTCATCTTGCTCATCATTCTTCCCAGAATTTGGGCATTTATTTTTCTTACCGCAAATTCACTCTTCAGGTTATCCCTAAGGAGATGATTCCTAAGACCCGTAAATTTGTGGGGCCATTTCTCTACTGTCATTTTTCAGCATCAGAATTATCTGAATAATTAAGTTCATCTGAATGATAGTTATAGAATTTCAGGCTTATCAAATGATGTATTCTAAAATTATTTTAGATAAGCTTCAACTAAATTATTCATCAAGAAAATAATATTCATCAACATGCATAAGCATAAAAAAGGTGGATACAGTGTCAGCAACAGGCAAAAATAACCTTGAATATTTAATTTGCTTTATCTTTAGTAGGAGAGCAAGAATATTCAGGTTTTAGCTCAGACATTCGCTAATGATTAGCAACATTGAGCATTTCCCCACGTATCTCCTTCTAAGAAATGTCTATGCAGGCCTCTTGTCCATTTGTTAATTGGCTTTATTTGATTTTTTGATATAGAGTTTTGAACTTCTTATGATTTTGATATTAACTCCTTAATGGATGTGTGACTTGCAAAGATTTTCTCTCTCTGTATGTCTTCTGTTTATACTGTTGTTTCTCGTAGTGCACAAGTTAATACAGTATTTTTACAGTAGTATTTTAAGAACTACTAAAAGATCATTTTGAAGGTCTATTGTGCTCATTGTGCCACTACAGATTAAGAAGTCAGTTCATTTATTCCAAGATATATCAAATGTTATATCCCAGTTTCCTATACCTACCAAAGGAAAGAAATTACCAAAGAGCAGAAAGCGACAGTCCTTATAGTTATGCAAACATTAAAGACCAAGAGATTTTCCCCAAATCCTGAAAATTTAGAATTGAAAAAAAATTAGTTATTCCATTCATAATATGACAAGTAAAACATCTATTTTATGCCAGGAACTCTTCTAGTAGCTGAAAAGAGAAAGAAAAACAAATATATCCCTTTACTTAGAACACTTGTATTCTATAAGGAAAGAAGACAACGCATAATCAATTACCAGGATGCTTAATGTCACAGAGAAGTGCCTAGAGCACTAAAAATTGGTGGCCAAGTAAACAAAGATTTCTACCAGGTTAGAAAAATGAAAGGCTATTCAAGAAATATTAAACAAGAGGAGAGGCAGAAGAATTTCAAGGTGGAAATCATGCAATAAAGTGTATGCTTGTATGGGAATTAGAATTTGATTCTCACTGGTATTATACTAGACAAATAGTTAATAAATGAGAGATGTGTTGTTGCTGTCGTTGTTGTTTTTTGGTGTTTTGACATCAAAATATAAACCCCGCCAGGATTCAATATTTACTTATGTAATTCAATGCCAAATTCCTGTCTCTGAAAGACAGGCTAGCCTGCAGCAGGCACTCCATACACATGATGAAAAAATGGACCCATGGATGTTGAATCAAATGAATCTTATATGCTAGCTCTAAATTATGCATATAAAAGTAGACTCATTTTTGTTCCAAATAGTGCTAAGAAAATGATGGCAGTGTGGTATAAAAAATAATAAAGTACACCTTTTGCTGTCCTCCTTTTTAATTCAGTTAGTATCAGTGCTCTTTGAAAGCACATGTCAGGAGCATCATCCTGAAGGCTATCTTTATTTTTATTGGCTCCTTGCGGGGTTTTTGGCCGGGCACTCGCTAACCAGCTCCTCATGTCTTTACAGTGAAGCACTCATGTTACCCAACACTGCCGCCTGCCATAATACATGCAGTTTCTCTTTAAATTTACTGATGGACTTTTTGTCTCCTCTTAAGTGCTATACCACAGCAGAAAAATACTCATTTTTTATTAAGCCTCAGAATCTTATGTTTCCCAGAAGAAATAAGGTTCAATAAATGTTTGATGAGTGAAACTGTGATTGAAAATTGATTCAGAAACCAATGTTTTGTCTTTGCTTGAGTTGAAGTGAACTCAAATATTACTTAAAAGTAAAATGCTATATAACCCTTTTTATCTTGTTCCTTTCAAAATCTTTCTGCTGTCTCAGATCCCCACCTAGTCTTGCTGCTCCTCCAGACCTCTGATCTTTTTAAATGAATTTATATTTTAAATGACTTTTTTTTCTTTCTGTCTTAATAAACAGCTTTACTCCAACTAAAACAGAGGTAAAAAGTCCTAACCTTGTGAAATCTTTACACTTCTGGGTGAAGTAAACCTTTTGCAGCATCAATAACAAATATTCTGGCTGACCGAAAAGGCCATTATTTCATTGCTTTTTTATTTGCTCAATCATTCAATAATTTTTACTAAGAAAGTGCTTGCTCTGCTTACCATACATATTATTTCTTTCTCCACTGACCTTTCGCTGCATCGGTGCCTTTATTCTTTATAGGTTCATACACATCTTGCTTATGAAACTTTCTCTGTGTATTGGATGGTGGAATACTTCTTCTGTAAATAATTCCACTCACACCTCGGTCAATGGAAATTGAAAAAAATTCTCTAATACCTGTAAGTGTCACACGCTGGAATAAAAAGTAATTGTAAAATGACAGTAAGAGTTGTCAAAAGTGGTCATCAATTCTTAATTGATTTATTCATCTTTAGGTTTTTTTTTGGTATTAAAAGCTGAAGTAGATTTTGCTCTCTCAATCTCATTAAATATAATTTATTGCCCTAATTTTAACAGATATTCTTTATTGCAAACAACAACAACAACCCCCCCCCAAAATAGCAAACAAAACCATAGTAAGCTCCTATTATATTGGGAAAATATGATTGTACTAAATTATACCTGCATGTTGAGAAATCTCTGGGATGAACAGATACTTGAACTCCTAAACTACGTAGTCGAAATCCTCAAGTGTGTTTTTGGGAAATTCTTTAAGAATATCACAGTCAGCCGGGCGTGGTGGCGCACGCCTTTAATCCCAGCACTCGGGAGGCTGAGGTAGGCGGAGCGTTGTGAGTTCGAGGCCGGCTTGGGCTACAACGCGAGTGCAAGGCCGGCCTGAGCTACATAGTGCGACCCTGCCTCAAAAAACTAGGGCCGGGAGTTTGGCTCAGTGCCTTAAGCGCCTGCCCTGGCAAGCGCGAGGTTGTGAGTTCAATCCCCGGTGCTGCAAAAAAAA